>UCOK01014434.1:0-47754 GCA_900474325.1 Synergus umbraculus | reverse complement strand
TATATATATATATATATATAAATATATAGAAATGTTTGGAAACGTAGCACAAATGTGAACTGTGCACTTTTTATGAACAATCACTGACGTTAAACTACTTAGAGATATAAGTAAGAATGACTTTGGTCCTTAGAAAGAATTGCAAGTCCGGTACGAATTAGACAAGGGGTCTCAATTTGGCCTATATACGATTTCTCTTCTCTGCTCGAGAGGCAAAATCGAACTGAGTTCATTAACTGAATTATATATGCCCAATATACAATATTATTGTTATTGTCTGAAACAATAACAATAACTGCCTTGGAAAAGATAAGGGCAAGTATCGAAAATCTCAAGAGTAATAAAACCGGTAAGGTAAACACCTTCCAATTTAATTAACTTGGGCTAGACCAATTCAAAATAATAACAATAACAAATAAACTAGAAAAGTTAATATTGAATACTACAGAATTTCCAATTCTAATAATCAAAAACTGAATGGACAGACGTCTTCTCGAAACTCTGCAATTAAATCACAAACAGGTATCTTACACTGTCAGTTCTCATTTTCCAGTCCTTTTTCTCGTCTCCGACCATGTCCTTAATTAACTTCATCTGCTCTTCGAGATTTTTGGCAGAAAATAACGTCACGTCGGGAACTTCGTCGAAGGCTTTGATGAACGATTCTTCATCAACTGCTCCAGCTTGTCCTGGAATTTTATTTGTTTATTAATAAAATAGAGTTAAAAGAAGCGAATAAAAGAAAAGAAAATTGAAATTTTGATAGAAAGTCGCTAATAGGCATTAAAACAAACAAAGCAGAAAGTAAAAAAAGAAATGAAAAAAACATTCAATTGAATGACTTATCAGTAACGCTAATTACAATTAGAGATCGAAACAAACGAGTCTAATGTGCTGGACGATATCAAAGCGAATAATTGAAAACGAAGCATGCAAGACTAAAAATATTGTTCTCCTAAAAGCTCTCTTTTTAAAATTATTTCTAAATTCAATTTTTTTTGGTATTTATACTTAGAATTTTAAAATTTGGCCTTCAAAACTTTCAGAAAAGTTTTTTTTTCACTTTCTATTTTTAATATTTCACTAGGATTTTTAATATCGTACCTGATGTGGATCTAACCGAGGGAATTCTTTTGATATGCGTAGCCCTTGAATTCGCATCGTAACTGATTGGATCTGCCATGCAAAGCGAATGGTTAACGAAAGCTCAATGAGTTACATCCATTTGCAGAAAAAAAATACACAATGAAAAACATAGCAGCAAAAATAAATGAATGAATTGATTTTGTGAATTATAAATCGTATTGCAGCAAAGCGTGATTACTAGAATGAATTCTGTGCCTTTGGGAAACATTAAATACAAAAATGACACAAAATTGTGCAAATACTACGTTTTAACAATTTTTTAAATTTCAGTTGTCTACCTGGCACTGCAGGAACTTGTTTTGCTGGACCAAATTGACTTTTCTTCTGCAACAAACTTGCAGTGACCTTTTTCACTGGAGCCGACCGTATCTAAAAAAAATATACATATTTTTTAAAATAAATTTTTTAAAACTTCCGAAAATTTAAAAAAAAGTTCCAGTATTCTTACCGCTCTGTCGGGTTCATCCGGCTCTTTTCCAACTGTAAAAAAGAAGAAGAGTTTGAAAAACAAATCCTGAATAACAAAACCACAAAAATCCAATTCAATTTATTATTTAAAATTATTAATCGAGCAATAACAGCAATTTTATAAAAAAATTTAAATAATAAATGTACCTAAATGCGGATACAACCAAGGAGGTTTGTGGACATCACAATGACATCCTCTTGCCCTCGCACCAGGATGTTTTATAATATTATCCCATTGGAGGATCCAACGGCTGCTCGCATCCCAAAGTTTTTGATCAATGCTGGGATATTTCGCCAATCCTCGATGCGGACATCGATGTCCATTCGTTATTAAAATTTCCGTATCGTTCATTGTTTTAATTTAAAAATCGCGTTGCACAATTGAGACCATTTTTTAAATGAAAATTTTCTACATGATTTTCTGTTTACTTCAGTCCAGCAGAAGGTATACTTAAAAATCTCTCGCTCACTTCATTCCCGATAAAATATGTCTAATTCTCCTCTCTCTAAAATCTAAAAGAAATATCGGCTTTAACAAGGAATTAATTAATTAATTAATTTATTTATTAAGAAATTGAAAGGGTTTTCGTGAAATTTTAATAGATCTCAAAGGGTTTCTGGGAGTCTTAGGCGACTTCGTGGAATTTTGTCATATTTTTAGTAATTTTAAAGGATTTCAAGAGATTTTTCTGGTTTTTAAAAGATCTTATGGAATTTTTAAGTATTTCATGGAATTTGATTAGATGTCTAGTGATTTTAATGAATTTTAAAGGGTACAAAGGAATTTTAATAGGTATTGTAGAGTCTAAAGAATTTAAACAAATTTCTGTTAATTTTAAGAGATTTTAACGAATTTTAGGACTTCCACGAATTTTAAGGGATTTTGAAAGTTTTTGTGTAAGAGATGTGAATGATTTTAAAACGATTTTATGAAATTTCAGGGGTTTTTCCTGATATTTAAAAGATTTTTTTAGAATTTTTAAGGGTTTCATGGCATTTCATGAGATTTCGTGAAATTTTTAAGTATTTCAGAAGATTTTAAGTATTGTCATTGAATGTCAAAAATTTTAAAAGAATCGAGAGATTTTAATGTTTTTAAAGAGGATTTTATTGCATTTTTAAGGATTTTATGAGATTTCTAATAATTTTAATAGATTTTCAAGGATATAAAGAGATTTTAAATATTATCGTAGAATTCTAAAGAATTTCAAGAAGTTTCTAGGAATTTTAAGAAATAAGAGATAATATAAAAGACTTCGTACTTTTTGTTTTTAAACTTCCAATTTGTAAAAAAAAAGATAGAAATCTAAAGAAACTTTAAATTAGCGTAATGAGCAGGAAGAAAATTCACAGTGATTCAGTAAAGCGAAACGAGTTCAAGAAAACCAGGAAATCGCTAATTCCCAGCGAAATCCAGGATTTGCAATTTCTTGGCTGACAAGTACAGGGAAAGTGATATCCATTGTTCTTTCTAAATTACTGACTGATTAAATCTTGAGGTCTAAAACCCGCTTTACTCTAATTAGGAAACGAGTATAATACTAATTATTAATTTGAGTAAAATTGGGTACCAAAAATTCGTAAAAAAAAAAAACGTCAATAAAAGGAAAACTTCAATAAAAGGTAAACAAAAAAAATAACTAGAACTATTTTCTGAAAATGACTGGATGAATTTAAATGTGGCTGACAATGAAAAGAGAAATTATAATTCAAAGAAACCACAAATCATGAAACAAACGTCAGGACTGAAATTTATTCTACTTTGCAAATATTTCTATCTACGTGTTTGAATCTGGGATTTTGAGAGCGTTCCTTGGGAATTTAAATGAATCTCAAGTTCCATCGCAAGCGGTAAAATCCGTTATTTTTTCCTCTTTTGTCATTCTTTTAAGAAATGAAATGAAAGAGATGAAAAGGCGAAACTGTTTTGTGTTGTAACATAATAGACAAAGAGAATATTAAATCAATAGATCAAGAAGTCTTAACTAGTGATAAATTAGCAGAAGAGTCACGTCATTAAATTCGAAACGTCATCGTCGTGGGTATTTTCAGTCTAGCCTTGCGATTCTGAAAGGACGAGGATAGAAAGGACGAATTGTTGGGACTTGAGTGGAAGGAATGCAAAGTTATGAACCGAGTTGTGAAGACACTAAAGACTGGAAAATTAGCAGAATGGAAGGGGAAAAACAGAGGAGAGAAAGAAATTTAAAAGGTTCAGAAGAGGTGAGGTTTTAAATCTGATTTAAAATGGAATGAGTTTAAAACTGAGAATTTTATAGCATTCGAATCTAGGAGGGAATTTAAAACCGGTTGGAATCTAAATGAAATAAAAAATTAAAGGACCGGCTTTTTAAACTTGAAAGAATGCATATTTATATCAATTGTATGAAATAGTAAAATCCTTTGGAATTCTTGAAAGACTATTGAAATATAACATTTTTTTATATTCATTAAAATTCCTTAGTCAGATAAACTGTCTTGAAATCTCTTGAAATTCCTTAAACTGAAATAAAATCTTTTGAAATTTTTTTAAGCTTCTGTAAATCTTTTGAAAATCCCTGACACACGTTTTAATTCTTATAAAATCCATTAAAATCCCTATTATCAAATAAAATCTCTTAGCATTGCTTGTAATTTCTTTAAATACTTTTAAGTGTTTTCATCCCTTGAAATTTTTAAAAATTGCAAAGGGATTTTAATCGATTTTGTGAGACTTCAAAGGATTTAACAGAATTTAGTGCACTTTAAAATATTCCAAGGAATTTCTCGAGATTTTAATGTATTTTAAGGTATTTAAAATATTTCAAGAAATTTCAAAAGATTTAAAGGTCCCTTAAAAATCCCTTGAAATTTTTTGAAATCCTTCAATTATTTTTTCCTTTAAATCAATTGTTTGAAATAGTAAAATTATTATAAATGTCTTGAAATCGTTTACAATATTTTGAAATCTCATAAAATCCTTTGGAATTTTGGAAAGTCTCTATTGAAATATAACATTTTTTTATATTCATTAAAATTCCTTAAAGTCACATAAACTGTTTTGAAATCCCTTGAAATTCCTTAAAATTAAATAAAATCCTTTGAAAATCCCTGAAACTCGTTTGAATTCTTTTAAAATCCATTAAAATCCCTATTATCAAATAAAATCTCTTAGCATTGTTTGCAATTGCTCTAAATCCTTTAAAGTGTTATTATCCCTTGAAATTTTTTTAAATTGCAAGGGATTTTAATCGATTTTGTGGGACTTCAAAGGATTTGAAATATTTTAGTGTACTTTAAAAAATTCCAAGGAATTTGAAATAAATTAAAAGAATTTTAACGAATTTGGGATGATTTTCAAAAATCCTAAGGCATTTCTCGAGATTTTAAGACATTTAAAATATTTTAAAAGATAAAAAATCCCTTGAAATGTTTTTAAAATCCTTCTATAACTTTTTCCTTTAAATTTAATTAAATCAACTATAATCCCTCAAACTATCTTGAAATTCCTTAAAATCACTTAAAATCTCCTAAAATCCTATAGTAATTTATTTAAAAAAAAAAAATTACGTGTACAGAGCAATTTTCTAAAATTGCATGAGATTCTAGTCGATTTTGTGGGACTTCAAAGGATTTGCAAGATTTTAATGTATTTAAAAATATTCCAAGGAATTTCAAATAGATTAAAAGAATTTCAAAGAATTTTGCTTAATTTCCAAAAATTCTAAGACATTTTTCGAGGTTTGAAGGATTTAAAAACATTTCAAGGAATTTTTAAGGGACCTTTTAATCTTTTAAAATTTCTTGAAATATTTTAAATACCTTCAAATCTCGAAAAATGTCTTAGAATTTTTGGAAATTAAGCAAAATTCTAAATTTTTTCTTCTAAGTTCAAATAAATCAACTATAATCCCTCAAAATATCTTGAAATTCCTTAAAATTACTTTAAAAATCTCCTAAAATCCTTTAAAGTCACTCTTAAAAATTTCCAAGGATATATAAATTTTATATTTTATTTAACAGATTTTAGAAACTTTCCAAGGATTTCAAAGGGTTATAAAGAATTTCCAGGAATTTAAAGGGATTACAAAAGGTTTGTATAATATTTAAAAGATTTTGTGGAATTTTACAAAATTTTAAGAGATTTTTACGTATTTCAAAGGATTTAAAAGTTTTTCATGGAATTATAAAGGATTTTAAGAAACTTGCAAGAGTTTTCAGAAATTTAAAGGGATTATAAATATTCTCATGGAATTTTAAAGGACGTTAAAAAGCTTTTAAGAATTTTAAGAAATTTTGATTTTTTTAAAGTGATTTTAAGGGAATGGAATGTCAAGAGGTTTTCAAGAATTTTAAGAGATCTTTACGTATTTTTAGAGATTTAAAAGTTTTTCGTGGAATTCGTAAAAATTTAAAGAAATTTTGACATGTTTAAAATGTTTCTAAGAAATTTAAATATTCCTTGTGGAATTAAAAAAAACTTCAAAAATTATTTTTGATTTTTAAAGGATTTTGTGAGGTTTTTGTTTCCAAGAATTTTTATTTACAAATTTTAATGTATTTTAATTTGAAGTGATTTTTACAAATTTTAAGTGATTTTGGAGAAATTTCAATAGTATTATTATTGAAAATTTTTACGCATTTTTAATACTTTTTTGTCACGGAAATTTGTCTGAAAGTCAGGGAAATTGAATAATTGAATCTTGTGGCCACCCTGATATGTTGGATTATTTTCCACTTGAAAAAAAAAAAGAAACTAAAAAAAATGGCGGAAAAATATGCGAGACACGAGGTTAGGAAATAAGACGCCGATTCAGAAAAAAATCAAAATTTAGAGAATAAAATCGATTTTGTATTACAGAAATATCAAATTTAATATTTCTCAGATTCCGAAACACTAAAAATCCTCAGCTACCAATAAAAAATGATAAATACGAGCAAAAACAGGTTTCTAATCTAGATTTTTCAGTAGCAACTTTTCTAAAGATTTGTGGGACTTGTGAGTCTATTGTTCTCCTAAAGACGTAAAATATAGCGATTACCACACAAATCGCTCTGTATAATGCACACGTGTACTTCCCATGCACGATTTCGTATAACTGTCTCAAGTTAAACGTCTTATCGATAATATAATACAAGACTTGTGTACTTGTCATGTATTCTATTGTAAATACACAAAACTCTCAGATCTAGAAACTAAATTAAACCAGAAACAGTTATATGTACCTGTACTTAATAAGCTCAATATTCTACAATATGTATTTTATTGATTTTATTTAATTCCGGTTCGATTTTCCGGAGACGCGATCCGACTCTGTCAATTGTTTTGTTTTCTGTTTTGCGCGGGAAACCGGAAATGCAGGTATTCTTTACGAATTGCAGGGGTGCAGTTTGGTAATCTATATTCAGGGGCTCAAAATTATTATTTGTGTTTATTACTTTATTTTTACGCTGGTTTTCGGTTTTAAATTATCGATCGTTTTTTTATCATCGATAATACTTTTAAAGCATTTAAAAATTCTCCTTTCAAGGAAAAGTTTCCTAAGTTTTAATACAGAATTATAATTAGGAGTAAACTGATTTACCGACAGAGTTAATTCAATAAGTTCTGTTCCAAACTAAATTGCAATTTTTAGAAATTAGAATTTAGAAATTTTGTGCGTAGAAATTGCAAACATTTAAAATTGTCAATTTTAGCAAATATAATTCCTTTTTGAAATATTTTTGGGTCTTCTAAAAATTTCTTTCAAAATTCGACTGAAAATGCCAAAACCAAAAAATTCAAAATTTCATTCAAAAAGATTGAGTTACCGACAGAGTTGCCGGTATCGCAAAATATCAATTGGTTCTCTTTCCCACTAAATTTAAATTTCCAGAAAGACATTATACACCGATTTTAATGATTTTTATTTTAAATTTGAAACTTTTTAAGATAAAAATAGCCGAAAGTAGCCGGACTCTCTAGAATACATAAAAAAAACCCTAATAACAATAATTATTTCAATTATTAATAACTGACTCTGGCAAAGACATTCCATATAATTACGAACTTAAAACCACATCATTACGATACTATTGCGAAAGTAGAGGAATGGCTGTTGTGAGAATATTCAATGTTTAATTAAGCAGGGTTGATTGACTGGACTTCCCCTTCCTTTTGCTCTAAATCCGAGATCCGAGCTTGTTATGTGGGATGCTTGCTAGCGAGTACCTATTACGTATTATAATGTACATACCAGTCCATTGACGTGTAAGCAAAGTAATGGCTTTTAACTCGAAAGAAGGTGTGAATATTTGAATTATCCAAGAAAACTCAGGTGATAATTTAACTCGATTTAATGAACACTTTTCTTATTCAATTTACGATAAGAAATTTTCTATTTAATAAAATTCAATTTCAAGAAATATCTCCCTGAATAATAATAATAATAATAATAATAATAATAAATATTTAATTTGAAAATCTACTGGATTTCTTATAAATGGATATTACCCAACCAAATATTGTTACGCTCGCTAATCAGGCCATAAGAACTTGGCCTCCACAATAACTGTTAAAACACGTAGGTAACAATAGATAATTTTCCAGGAATTATATTATGTATTTAACGAGCAATTTTCCACGTGGGAAAAACTATAAAATTGACTTATTCCTGTTTTTTTTTAAATTGAATACAAAAAGGCGAAGAATTCCCTTCTTAAGGCCATGTGAGACTTACCCGATGCCTACCTTACCGACATTTTTTTCTCTGCAACGCTACTTCTACATTTATTGAGATACCAAATTGAAAATTTCTAAAATTAAAGAAATTATGCTAAAGTATGTTTATCTGGTCTTAAATTTTTGTAAAAATAAAAAAAAAATTCCAATAAAATTTTTTTTTATAAATGTCAATATTTTGGACTAGATAAACCTACCTTAATGCTTTACCTTCAATTATAGCAATTTTCAATTCGATATTTCAATAAATGTACAAGTAAAATTGCAGAGAAAAAATGTCGATAAGGTAGGGATCGGGTAAGACTTACATGGCCTTAAGGCCACATATTTTTTATCATGAAAATTTTGAAATTCAGAAATGTTAATCATATTTCAGTTGAAAATTCCTGTTACCGACACTTACCGACATTTTGGGCACCTGAGGGTTCGTGTCCGTGCTAAATGTCGGTAAAGTAGGCAAATAATGAAATGGGAATGATGAGGTACTGTTATTGGAGAGAGAGCGAGTCTGTGAAGATGCAAATTGACTTTACGAGTCAGAGACTGGAGATCTGAGATTTGAAAGAGATAAAGAGATAATTCGATAATTCGAATCAAGAAGTCTTTTGCATCTACATGCACTTCTCCGAGTAGCCCAAGGAGCAAAAGTAAGCAAAAGCAAGCAAAAGTTAATCCTGAGGCTAAACACACGAGCGTTAATTTTTTTTTTTATTCCCATTTACGATCGCATCAACGCTTTCACATCTAACATTCTCACGACAGTATCTCCCATTTGCGGGCGGAATCACACGTTGATAAGAACTCGCGGTAAGATTTCACGCTTCGGAGAGCAACACGTGCATGCAAGTGGATGATATAGTAACCCAGAAATCGCCATTTTTCGGTTTCTTGATACTAATTTACGCCACTTACGCAAAATGTATTCCATGCCACCATCGAGAAATCTACATGCAAAATAAAAAAAAATAAATAAAAATAAAATAAATAAAAACAAAATAAAATAAAATAAATAAAAAAATAAAAATAAAATAAAAAAATTTAATCTTCTATTTTATTTATATACGACGAGGTTCATGTAAAAAAAAATATTTGCCATAATTCAATTTATTATAAAAACTAAAAAAATAAGAATTATTATTTAATAGTTTTATTTAATTTAAATACCGCGAGGTTTCTAGAAAAATTAAAACATTATACAAATTTTTTTTCAATTTGATATCTCAATAAATTTAGAAGTAACGTTGTAGAGAAAAAAATATCGGCAAGGCAGAGATCGAATTTTTTGTTATCCTCAATTAAGGCCATGTAAGACTTATCAGATTCCTACCTTACCGACATTTTTCTCTGCAATGCTACGTCTACATTTATTGAGAAACCAAAATTGAAAATTTCTAAAATTAAAGAAAATATGCTAAGGTATGGTTATCTGTTCTTGAATTTTTGTAAAAATAAAAAAAAATTTGTAGAAAAATTTTTTTTTATAAATGTCAATATTTAAGACCAGATAAATGTCCCTCAATGCTTTAGCTTCAATTTTAGAAATTTTCAACTTGATATCTCAATAAATTTAGACGTAGCGTTGCTGAGAAAAAAATGTCGGTAAGGTAGGAATCGGGAAAGTCTTACATGGCCTTAATCAACACTGTTATTATGCTGGCTTTCGCGAGATTAAGTTGCCTCCAGAGATTCGTAGACGATCCGGAAAATTTCACGGTTAATTATCCCCTAGCGAGACTAGAAGTGTGCGTGCAAAATAGACTCACGACAAGAACAAAAAAACTTTCAAAAGAAGCATGCGTGTATAATTTAATTTATCAATTCTGATGTAAAGAAAAGTTATTTAGAATTTATTTCCCGTTGCTATTTCCCATTTCTTTGTTTTTTAAACCACTTTTCATCGATATTCATATCAAACTTAATTAATCAGTAATTAATTAATTAATTACTCCAATTACTCCAAACAGTTAAGTTTCTCAGAATTTGACCGAGAAAATTTTTAGCGATTAAAAGTGGGGAAATCTTTAGTAAAAATATTAAAAGTTGAATTTTCGGGGCAACACTTTTCCCGAAAATAAAAAATAAAATATTTTTTAAATGGACATTTGACAATTTTAAAAAGTGGAATAAAAAAATTAATCCCCTATCATTGATAAATAAAATACATTTTTTCTCACAGTAATAATAAGTTATTGATAGGCTATAAAAATGATTACATAAATAATTAATTGTGTCGTTAAAGTTAAATAAATTAAATAAACATAATCGTAAATATTGAAATATTGAAATAAACAAAAATATAATGTAATATTTATAATAATGTTTCCATTTCAATGAAAATAGTTTACACAAAGTTAAGTACTAAGTAAGTAGTTGACATTTTTTATCAATTGTCACACAAGGAACTGAAATTGTGCAATTTTATCTACAACAAACAAAAGAAGAATGGCTTAACTCTCTTCACATTTAAAAACATAGTTATATCTATTATTTGTACAAGATAGTTGAATTTTGCGTGGGTGTCACTCCATAAAATCTTTAGAAATATTGTTCAATGGATTTTACTATGAAAAAAAAATGTTAATGAGTCTTTTATTCCATTTCAACATTTTTGTTTATGTTATAGATTCAATATTTTAAAAATAATTCTTTAAAACAAACAAAATTTTTTAATCCGTAATTTTAATTCTTCTAAACTCAAAGGGCTTGTGTTTTTAAATCTTTTCGAAATCGAAATCTTTCAAAATCGGATCTTGCCAAATTTGAACCAATCTTAAAATATCAAAAGCAGAATTTAAAATTGTAAACATACGCAGACAGTCCCCCCCCCCCCAAATATCACGAAATTTTAAGTCAATTCAAAGAATTTTCATGATTTTAAGTTTCAGTCGTACATTTTAGGTCTTATTTTTTATCATAATAAATATTGGGCCTTATTTTGGTATTCTGTACTTTGGGCCTTATTTATGGGTCCTACATTTTCATCTTAACTAACTGGGCCTTATTTTTTCAATTTTACATTTGGACCCAAAAGTATCTTAAATTTGAATCTTATTTTTTGGTTCTTATTTTATTGGGCCTGCAATTTGGGCCTTACTTTTGGTGTCCTATATTTTGGGTCTGATTATAACAGGATTTAAAAACACTTCAAGGGATTTTAAAGGAAATCGCGTGATTTTTGTTTTCATACAGCCAATTTCTAAAATAAAAAATTTAAAAAAAAATTTTGTTTTAAATTCAAAATTTGAAAATCACTAAACAAACCATTTTATAATCCCAGTGTTACTTCCGCAATTGGGAACACTTGTGAAACTCTACATTTAGAAAACACGAGTGACTAATACCGCAATTTTCTCCGCTCTTCACTTTTTCACAAAAAAAAAAAAAGTAATCCATGCAATTGAGTAAAAATTGCACAGTAAGAAACACTGAAGGATCTATCGATCTATGACACAGGATTCAACGCTCCACGACACAAAAAGCACTTTCAAGAATCAACAGCACTCTTTTCACCACAGAAACAAAATTTGCAAAGATCATCTGCACTCGAAAATTTTCTTTAAACCGTAAAATCATCAAATCGACTGTCCTGGTTAATTCGAATTATTTCAATGTGATTTTGACAAGTGATACTTTTGTTTTTGACACGAGTGAAGCAAAATTTGCTAGAACTACCGTCTAGTGTTGAACTGTTCAGTGTTCACTGTTTGCGAGTCGCGAGTTTGAACCGGAACGCAATCGCAACGTGAAGTCTTCGCTCGGAAGAAGGGGAGCCATTAGGTGGGAGATTTCCCTTATCCCCTTATATCAGATACGATAGGCGACTATTGGCGGCTCATAGGAAGGGCAAAAGGCCACGACTTGCCTTTGTGGCTAGATTATAATCATTATAATCTGCAATGCTTTCAGAAAAGTAAGAATGTCAACAAATCGAGTGGATAGTCTCTATACTTTGAATCTCACATTATTTTGGCCAATTTTTTCAAGCCACAAATTTTGGGCCTTATTTTGTTGGAGGGGGTTCAATTTGGGACTTATTTTGTATGAGTGGGGGTTAAATTTGGGCCTTACTTTGTAGGAGTTGGAATTAAAGTTGGGCCTTATTTTGTTGGAGGGGGGGGGGTAAATTTCAGCCATTTTTATTGGGCCTTATTATTGGGATCCTAATGTGGATAATTATTTATTCGAACCTGTTTTTTTTGGGGATTCTAAACTTTATAGAGCCTCATTCTTGTGTCAAGCACTTTGGGCCTTATATTTGGATTCAATATTGTTGAGAATTATTTTTGGGTCCTCTTTTGGACCATAATTTGTTGAAACTTGATTTTAGTCTTACATTTTGGGCCTTATTTTCATATCTCACACTTTATTAAGGGGATTTAAATTTGACCTATATTTTATTGGGCCTTATTTTTGGGTTCCTAATTTGGATAATTATTTAATGGAACTTATTTTCGAGATTCTAAACTTTAATGAGCCTCATTTTTGCCTGAAGAACTTTGGGCCTTTTTGTGTCCTATATTTTTATCTTGATTTTTTTTTTACTTTATATTTGGACCTTAAATTTGCATCTTAATTATATGGGCCTTATATTTCGATGTAATTTTGTTGGGAATTATTTCGGGCCCTATTTTAGACCATAATTTATTGAGACTTGTTTAAGTCTTAAACACTTTGGGTCTTATTATGAGCAGTGATATATTTGGACCCTATTTGGGTCCTAATTTTTAAGCCTGATTTTTTAACATTATATCTGAGCCTTAAATTCGGATCCTAATTAGCTGGGCTTTATTTTTCTGAGTCTACATTTTGGGCCTTATATTTGCATCTTATTTTATTGGGCCTTTGTTTTGGGTACTAATTTTGATCATAATTTACCGGGACTTGATTTTAGGTCCTACATTTTAAGTTATACGTATCAGACATAGATTTTGGGTCTTAAATTGGGGTATTAATTATCTGGGTCTTAAATTTATATATTATTTGATTGTGCCTTATTTGGGGTCCTAGTTTGCACCTATGTAAATTTCTTTATATTTAAATCCTAAATTTGGACCTTATGTTTGTTGGATCCCTATTTTTGTGTCCTATATATGTATTTTATTTTATTGGGCCTTAGTTTTGGGTCTTTCCTGATCACCTGGACTACGACCATTTGATTAACAGGAAATGGCTTTAGAGAAAAAAAAAAATACACATCGGTATTGAATAATTTTAACGACCGAGAATTGCAAGCATTTTAATTACAATGGCCTTTTTAATTGGAAAAAGATGATTAAGAGAGAAGTTATTTTCGACTTTACAAATTAAAAATAACCTCACTTCTCTGTAATAGCTTCACTCAATTAAAATGAGAATCAGTTACGTTCTGTTTAGTCCTTCAGTAATTTACATTAGAGTCAAGTGCAACACGCCGTCTGAATATCAATTTAAAAAAAGTCGCTCAAAACAATTAGGATATTAATAATTAAACCCATTCTGTCTTCGGGTCTATTTTTTCATCGCTTTTTTTTTTTATATTCATGGAAGACAGTCCTTCAACCTTTGCAATATATTTTCGAACAAGATCGTGACTTCTATGGCAATGATAGTAAAATTAATTTAAATTCTATTCAGTTCGCGAAAAAAAATACGTACGCTTCAAGAATGTGTTACATTATAAACATTAATCGTTTTTACAAGACTTGAAAATTAATTATAAAAGGTGTGACCTCTTTCTAGATTTTTTAATTTAACAAAATTTTATTTTTATTTTTTTGGACCGAAATTTTGGGCCTTATTTTATTTTTTGATCTTGTATTTTGGGCCTTATTTCTATTTCCTGCATTTTAAATCTGACTTTCGGATCTTATACATGGAGCTTGTTTTTTTTTATTTTAAATTTGCATCGTAATTAACTGGGCCTTATTTTTTCGAGATTTTCTACATTTTGGGCCTTATTTTTGATCTTGAATTTAAAGCTCACTTTAATCGATCTTTTTTTGGGTCCTATGTGTATTTCAGGCTTTATACTTGAATCCTGAATTTGGATCACATTTACTGGGCCTTATTTTCGGGGTCTTTCTTAATTTTAGACCCTATTGTTTAAAATATTGGGGTTTTTTTTTTGTGGGGTCGTACATTTTGGGCCAAATTTTAGAAATTTATGTCTGAGCCTTATTTTTTGGGTTCTACATTTTAAAATATTTGAAAAATCTACGAAACCCTTTCTTGTCCAGCTTTTAATTTTCAGTATCCAAATCACCCGAAATAATACATCAAAATCTTATTGAGAAGCAAAAAATTATCTAAAAGAGCTTAGAAAATTTCCGAGAAGGATAAACGATACATAATCACATATAATTAATTTAATTTTTTTTAATGGTCTTTTAGGTCAATTCGATTTTAATGAGCTAGGCTCGTTTTTTCCCGCTAGGCTCTCCAGGAACTGGATTTCTGGTTCCAGTTAGAGAGACTCTTGAAAAATAAGAGGTCTCATTTTTTGTTTATACTTAACGAGGCTAAATATATTTTTTTTTTAAATTACTAGTTATTTCTCATTAAAAGTAATAATCACTCTAAGTTAAAAAAATGAAAAAAAAAAAAAAAAAACGTCTTGAATGTGGCCTGACGTCCTTCTGAGTACAACCAACAACTTAATTATTTCTTTATAATCAAGAGGTGCATGCGTGTAACGAAAGAAAATTATCTTATGTAAGTGATGTATCATCTGCAGTGCAGATCGCGTATTGCAAGTGGGCGCGTTCCTGTCTTCGCAATATTTAACAGCAACTTAGCACCGACATTTTCTGATTGTCAATAAATCCTCAATTTACAAATTAAACATTTATTTTCCAGGTTCCACTAAAAAATAATCAAATTATCAAGAGTTCAAAATTAGGAACTCTCTAATTTGGAAAATTTTTAATGATTCAATTTCAAATTCTTCGATCTAAAAAATAAAAAAAAAAATTTTATTTAATTTAAAAAATAAATAAAAATAAATTCCCTAATAAATATTAAATTTGGAATTTTTTCCCTCTGTACACAATCTTACAATTGAAAAAAGATTATCGCTACAGAGCGAAAAAATATTTATCTATAATTTTCGTTGAGTAAAATGGAGAATGGAATTTTGAACTTAAAACTTGGGTCCAACGGTAAATTGGAAATAAATTGAAAAAAAGATATTGGGGAAATTTGCAAGGAATTGGATTTTAAGAGAGACAAATATTGAATAAAATAAAATCAAGCAACTCTCTCTGATAGGTCGGTAATCTATTAAGGACGTTTCACAAAACGAAGCGCCCTTCACTCATGAATTGAAATTGCCACCTATCCACGTGGTTCGTGGAAGTCTCTATTATTTTCTCTGCAGCCACACGTGTGTGAAAAGTGAAAGGCACCGAGAATATGTGCACAGAAAATTGCCGCGAGAACCAAGTGTCTTTATCTTCTAACCCCTTCTAGCTTCTAGCTTCTAACTTCTAACTTTTAACTTCCAACTTGTACTCCTTCCACTATATATTATGCAGAGTTGGTTCTCTACACTGGAAGATATAAACCGTTATGCACGACGATTTCATCGAAAGCCTGCACCCGCGACTATTTCGTCATACGAAATGCCATGAAAAATTCTCATAATGAATATTAAACAAACATTTTTCGCAAAAAGTATAGAAAATTATCAAATTGTAGGCAATTTTAGATGTTTGTGTTTGAATTTTAAGAAGGTGACGCAAGTTTTATAAGATTTATTTAAACCGTGTTTTGTATGAGAAAATAATAATACTAATAAATATTTATTAAGTAGTCAAAAAAGAAAATCTACGAATTTAAAAGATTTCCAAAGTTTTCAAAATATTTAAAATATTTTCAAGGATATTATGATTTCAAAAGTTTTCAAGAGATTTCCGGAGATTTTAAACAGATTTCAAATGTTTAAAAAAATTTCGAAAGGTCTGAAAATATATAAAAAGATTGAAAGGGATTTCAGATTTTAAAAAGATTTCAAAAGACTTGAAGAGGGTAAAAATAATTTCGAGAAATTTGAAGAAAATTCGAATCAATGAAAAAAAATTTCATAATTTTCAAAAGATTGTAAAAGATTTCAAGAGATTTAAAATACATGAACATTTTTTTTAATTTAGAGAGATTTCAATAAATTAAAATGAAATTCTAGAGATTTGAAATTAAATTTAAAAGATTAACAAAATCTCACAAATATTTCGGCGGATTTCAAGAGATTAAAAATATTTCAAAACATATTAAGAGATTTTGACCGACTTCAAGCAAAAATAACAAAAATATCCCAGGTTTACAGTTGGATATAAAAATAAAAATACCGAAGCGATCTTTGCAAAAATTATACAGGGACTTAAATGGCTAATTAATGACTAGATGAAGGGGATAAAAAGTCTAATTTCGATTAAGCGACTTATTGCCTCAATTATTCGATTAGTGTATTAGTCGTTCGATAGACGAAGTAAATTGGCTAAATATTTATCATCTGACCCTTTGGGTGTTCTCAATTATTAGATTACGATGACTTTTTATTCGCGGGTCGTCATTCCTAGTCACAATTCTCAATGTAATAATCTAACAATCTAACAATGTAATAATTTAATAATGAATAAACGATTTGCACAGTTGACTAGTTTTTTTATTGCCCTACGCACCCATCATAATCACTATTAGGTCATAGAGGCTTGGCTGATGTCGTTCAATTTCTTAATTCGATTTCAATGATATTAATAGAACCTAAAGGTATCTCGACTCAATCAAGAAGTCATACTTTATTTTCTAGACCAAAACATTACCAAACATTAAAAATTTAAATTGAAAATTGAGTTTAAAATAAAAATTAAGATTAATGTATTAATAAAGTAATATATTTGATGATAAAAATAATTTAATAAGATTAAATCGACAGAGAATATTTACTTAATAATTTTCCAAAGGTAATCGTCTCTCATAAAATCATAAAATCTATCTGAAGTTGCAATAAATTTTTCCCGGGTGGAAGTTATAGCTTGTAAAACATTGTTTATGGAAGATAATGCAAATGCAAGCTGACAAGGAATTACACGACGCAGAGGCTAAAATTAGAAGTTGGTTTTTGACTTTTATTATTATTATGAGACTAGAGAATGAAAAAAATAAAAAAAGACTTGTTTTATTCGTCCTCGACACGAAAAATTCCCGAGTCTTTGATTGAGGTGCCTAAGTACCAACTTCCAGCTAGCAACTATTTATCAACTATCAATTCTCACAAGCAAGTATTTAATTTACCGATATAACCAGTTCTGAGAATATTTAAGGATATTTCATTCATCTGCGATTCCACGATGAGGAGATAATCAAGGACGAACGACCCGAAGAATTTATTCTAATGAGTTCCTGCAAAAACTTCACTACCCTCAATAAAACGAAAAACAAATTAAGAGAGGAATTTGCAAGTAACAAAAGATATTGTAATAGAGCTTCGAAAAATTAGTTTCAAAAATTACTTCCTCGAGAGAGAGTTTGTCAATTAACAGCTCTAGTCGATAATTTCCTCGAGTTCATTAGTGTCATTTCAAAGAGTACGATGACGTTACTTGTGTTCTAAAATTTTTAGCGTTCGCCGGCAAATTAATGCCGCTTTTGAATTCTAAAAATCTCAATACTCAATTTCCTCATTTTACTCAACAAATATTAGAATTAGATATTTTTTCGCTCTGTAAGGTTTTTCTTTTTTCAAATAAAAGTGTGTCTACAGAGCGATAAAATGTTGAATTTTAATCATTTATTTACAAAACGAAGAATTCGAAATTTAATCTCAAAATTCAATTTTTCATTTTACAGAAAAAGTATTAAAACTAGATATTTGTTTGCTCTGTATCCTTAATTAGATTTCAAATAATGAGTAGCATTACAGAGCGAAAAAATATCCAATTTTAATATTCGTCGAGCAAAATGAAAACATTGAATTTAAATCGGCTTGGAAGGGACAGCCGGCATCCTTTGTGAATTATGGAAATTGAATAAGAATTCGATCAAGTGTCTAGGACTCAATCTAATTTGTTTCCCCGTCAAGTTATCATGTTGTCACGTAATATGTAAGCAAGGTCGGGTTCTTGAAGCAAGACGGCATTATTTCGGTTTGGATTACATCTCGCGATTGAAACAATATCCTGCCGATATATCGCGCCTATCACGCCTACGAATCCGGGTAATATTACTTGGCACCATGTGCTTTCGGCAAATAATTTACCTGGGGAATTTTTCAGCTGATATTCGATCCCTCAAATAATTGAGAAAAAAAAAGAAAAAAAAAGAGCGAAAAAAGAATCAAATTCCAGAGTTATTAGATCAGATTCTTCAGATTTTTTCCACCTTTAAGTCAGTTTAAATTAAATTCCGACAGTGAAAAAAATGGTAGCTGTATCAGAATATTAAAAACTTTGCTGCTATTGCTCGATTTTTTTTTTCGATTACTATTGAGTTTTTAATTATTTTCAAAAACTCACTGTCTGCTGACATCGCAGAGGGTAAAAGATCGCCTCCGGCTTTCAGCTGGTCGAATTTTTCTGCGAGCAAGGCCCATCTAGAATAATAAAAAATTGTGTTATATTTCGCACTTTAAATTTCTATTTTTTCATGTTTTTTTGGAAAACCTCAATTTTAAGAATTTAAAATAACTAAATCCTCCGAATTTTTTACAATAATCTTCGATCCAAATTAAAAACGTTCTAAAATTTGTAAAGAGCCAAAAAAGGACGGAGAAAGAATGAGAATATAAAAAAATAAAAATAGTATAAGTAAAATGATTTTAGGTGGAATATATAATTTTTTAAAATATGGAATTACCATCGGAAGTTTGAATTCTCCTCGAAGAGGATTTCTTTAGATTCGATTAAAATTTGATTCTTGGTAATGAAACTTACTTTGAAGGTGGAACGTTGTGTTTCCGTTGAAGATCAGCTCGTAATCTATCACCAACATGTCGATAAAAATCCGTCAAAGTATTTAAAGCAGTCTCTCTGACTTTTTCGGTCGGGTCGGAAAGAAGTTTCACTATGCTTGGTATCACTCCAGATAAACTCATTTCGTCTGCTCCATGTCTGAAAGTCATAATTTTTCAATCTTTATTCAGTCTATATTACTTTATATTTTTTCGCTCTGTAGCGCTATTCACTTTTTAAATAGAAAAGTACATACAGAGAGAAAAAGTATTTAATTTTGATGACTTTTGCGTAAAACAAAGAATTCGAAATTCCACCTCGAGATTCAAGCGTTTCATTTTACGCAAAACGCATTAAATTAAACATTTTTTCGATCTAGATACATACTTCGATTTACACTATTTACACCACAGAGGGAAAGAATATCTATCTAATTACAATATTTTGAAATTGAAACGAGGAAATCGAATATTAAATAAATGGATTTAAATCTAGGGTGGCCACAAGATTGAATTTTTTCATTTCCCTGACTTTCAGACCCTAAAAATATCTTAAAATTTCCTGCAATCCTTCAAAATTCCACAAAATATTTTAAAAATCATAAAAATTTTGTCAAGTTCTTTAAAATTCAATAAGGAACTTTAAAATTCCTTAAACTACATTAACATCTTCAAATAAAAATTCTGGGAAACAAAAATCTCACAGAATCTTTTAAAAATTAAAAATGAATTCTGAACTCTTTTAAGGTTCCACGAGGAATATTAAAATTCCTTAAAATCATTTTAAAAATGTCAAAATTTCTTTAAATTCTTACAAGCTTCTTAAATTTTTTTAGAATTACACAATAAACTTTAAAATCCTTGAAAACCACTTCTTTCAAGTTTCTTAAAATGCTTTATAATTCGACGAAAACCTTTTTTAAATCTCTTAAAATACGTAAAAATCTTTAAATTTTTGTAAACTTCTTAAAATTCCGCAAAATATTTTAAAATCATAAAAATCTCGTGAAATCCTTTAAAATTCCATAAGAAGTATTAAAATCCTTTAATATTATACAAGGAACTTTAAAGTTCCTTAAAATTCTTTGAATTCCCTAAACTTTCTTAAAAATCTCTTAAAATTTCATTAATTCCTTTAAAATTCCAACAAATCTTTGAAATATTATTAATATCACTTATAATCACTTTGAATATCTAGAAACCTCTTAAAATCCTTTAAAATTATTAAAAATTTCTTGAAATCATTAGAAACCCACAGAATCTCAAAGAATGCCTCGAAATTCTTTATAATTCTTCGAAATTCTTGGAAAGTATCTAAAATCCATTAAATAAACTATAAACTCTACATATACAATACGACGTAAATAACATAATATAATTGTCAATTTCTATTTTCCCTGACTTCCCTGACAAATTTTTTTCCCCTGAAATTTCCGTGACCTCCCTGACATGTAGCCACCCTGTAAATATAATTCTGAGGACTGAGAATAAAAATCTCACTCGTTGAGTGCAGTCGTAAGAAGAACCATCGCTTCCTCCCTCAATTTTGCATTTTTATGACTGAAGGCGGGCTGAAGTCTATCGACCAATTGTTGTGGTGTCATGCTGCCCTTTTCCAAAATTTTCAGAATAACCAACTGAGCCTTTTCCCTCGTTTGGTCTTTGCTATCGCCTGAAAAATCAAAAAACACAATCAATATTTGCCAAAGTCATACATTCGAATCTAAGCTTACATCGCAACTTTTTTCTGGAACTTACCCAACTTGTCGATAGTCGCTGGAATCACCGAGGAAATGTAGGGCTTAAAATCGGTGCCCATTCTATCTGCGAGGAATGTTAGAATCTCCAGTCCATTTTGCACGACCTGAAAAAAATTACTAATTAGTTCTCTGCAAATTATTCTTCTAAATTAACTAAAATTATCGAAAAGGACAAAAAGAGGCACTAAAGAAGAGCATAAAAAATTCCAGAGAATTTTGAGTCCATAATGGCAATTATTGTTATTATTTCAATTTGTTAATTCTAAATAAAATAAATTCGGGGCTGGTGTATTTTCTTCAACTGGAGAGAAGAGTCCCAGAGAAGAAATTACAAACAGGAAGGTAATAAGTGCAATAAAAAAGGCCTCTTCTAAATATAGACGTGAACGGGTCGGCATAAGATCACCTTTACATATATCTACCGAGATATATTCCTCTCGTATTCGTACAAGTTAAATAATATGATTTTTAACTAGCTAAGGTGAAGCTCTGTAATTAAATCAAATAAAATTTCCACATTGAGATTAGAAAGGAATTGCATGTAATTTAATTGAAAATGCTTTTGATAGAGATCTTATAATAGAAGAAAATTCGTGGGAGGTGGAGATCCACACAGAATCAGCGAAAGAAATATTTCGCAACTTAATAATCTGAGAGCATGAAGTAATTAAGTATGCAAATGCTTTATGATTGTAAATTGCATTGTATAAATTGATTTATAGAATTTTTTAGTAGTTTAGGATTAAATTTAAGTCTTCTGGATTCATTTTTATTCACCAAAATGACTAATAAATAATTATTTCTGAATTTATATTATTTATTTTATTGAATTCCACTGCTTCACTTAAATTATTTCAAGCTTTTGCAATAAATTTTGTCGATGACATACGAGTCATTTAATCGACTAGTCATGTCCGATTCTTTAGGTGGTCTCAGTTTATACAAACAAGGTGTGAAAGTCTTTCCTTATTTGAACGTTACATGTCTCTCCCAACTTGGACATTCTTCTTAAGAGACAGAATCAACTTTGAAACTAAATCGTTTGCAGAAAGACTTTTTAAGCAGAAAGAAAGACAAATTTAGTTGAATTTCTGTAGATATTGCATTAATTACCTATTATTAATATTACTATTAATTGTCAATTAATATTTTATTATTTTCTGGGACTAATTTTGGACTTACGAGGGATTTTATTAAATATTATTATATTAAGAAGAGAGTTTTAAATCAAGAATGAATCCAGACTGTTTAAAAAATATTTCAGTTCATATCGCAGAGGTTTCGTGATGTTTAATATTCTCTGAGCATAAAATGGGATTAATTTAATCAGCCGATTAGTCACTGGCAGTGTCAACCGTGTAAGGGACGTTCTCTCTTGGGTAACTCTTTATCCTACGCCTTTTGCTGAATGCAGTGACTTTTTTTATTATTTTAAAACTTAAACATTAAATTAATGAAAATTCGGATTCAAATTCTGAGTTATACTCATTTAAATTATATAATTAAGATTAAAACATTATTTACAAAATAAGGCCTTTGAAATTTGGGGTGCTTTTTATTTTGGAAGACTTTTCTAGATTTAGATAATTGAAAATATGACTGTTTTTCTCATATTTCAATATTAAAAATACAATTACTGCCAAAAAACGTTTCCTTATAAATAAAATTTAAAACATTGACAGAAAATATTTATACAATTTGAAATTGTCAGTAATCACTCAAAATTTTTCAAAACGAATCATCTCCATGAAAATAAATTTCCCGACCGAAAATTGACAACATAGAATTCCCAAAAAAATTATTTTAATAAGTAAATAATTAAAAAGGAAATTTAATTATTCAGTACTTTAAAAATATTTACCAAACATCTGTAGAGAACTTTTCGAGAATTTTCCACTGTCGGGAATTTTCCAGTGTCAGGAAATCTTAATTCCGGGAAAATTGTATATTATGGCAATTTTATAATGCCGGAAATGTTATTTTTCGGGGCTTATTTGAAAACAATGATATTGCAATAATATCCTCGAATATTATACACAGAAAAATAAAAAGCGTAAATAATAAAAAGGAGAAAAAATCGATAAAATTAGGTCAACAAAAATGCTCACTTTCGGGCTGCCATTGTTGAGCCAGGGGACGATGTTGTCGATGAATAATCCAATATCCTGGCACTCGATACTCTTGAGCGGATTACCCAAATAATTAAAAAGCAGGGTACCCACGTGTAGTTTCTTTTTAATATCTGTTTCTGACAGGAGTGGCAGGAAGCCATCCATGTCCCTCGGATTCACGGCCATCCTGGATTTCCTCGTTCACCAGGTTCTCCAAAAAATTCAATTTTTTTCACTGTGGCACATACTTCACAACAATTCCAACCTAAAAACCCTCTTTTCTCAACTCTAACCCCAACCCAATTATCCCTATTTCCCTTTAAAAACACAGCTGCGCTCAACCTTCACAAAACCTTCGCTCCAAAAATCACTTTCACGATAAATATTGAATTACTCCAAAACACCCACAACAAATCATTTCTACGTCGAATTTTTTCCTTGAAAAAGCGTCACGACATCAGCAACACTTAACTGTCACTTTGCGAGTGCGGCAGGGTCAAAAAAATAAAGAATTTAAGTCCCCTTTTGCTCCAAATCGCCGAAAAAGATGGCTACACTTCAATGGAGGAAGTGGCAATCAAGACGAGGTTAATTTATTGTTTTTATGAGAGAATTTGTCACTGAATTCGAAACTTGACACTTTATCCCGGCGGGTTTTTGCGGGTTAAGGGTTTTTTTGGCGGGAGAGGGGTGTTGGGTTCGGGTTTTAGGCCCAGAATTCACCGGAGATTTTTTTTTTGTCAAATGGAGCAACGGGGGCCGGAACACTTTTGGAGTAGAACTAAAATCGCGTAATTAAGACTTTTCCGGTAGATAAAGGGATTAATTCGAGAGACGAAAACTCAAAAATCGAGGGAATTAATCTGTTTTAATGTTTTAATGGGACTTTTGAGAAGTGCCATAACGAAAACTTCGACCACGAAATGAAGCGAACTGAGACACACGACGACTGACGTAAAATGACGAGTCGTGTGAACGTTGCCGCGGAAACTGATGACGGCGGCTTCTGATTCGTGGAGGGTCGAGAGGGGCGCGGCGCTTGCAATTGGCTGAATTCAAGCGCGGGAAAAGGATTTGAATTTGAATTCTCAAATTGCCAGATAAATAAAAAAAGTAATATTTTATTGAGTCTTTCTGTATAAAAAATAATTACTAATTGAGTATGTAATAAATCCAAGGTAGTAGTTTGCTGTAATGTGCAATCAGCTTATTTTTTGCTTCCTCTTCGTCGTAACCTGAGTTTTTAATACTTTCCTTCTGATTTTTCGGAAAATTTTTTTCTTTCGTGGCTTGAAACGCTTTAAAAGAAGTTTCTGCTTTATCCTTTGGGTCCTTTTCCGTGTCGTAATTCTGGAATTAATTTTTATTTTAAAAAGAAAATATTAAAAAATATTTTTAAAAAATTATTTAAAAAAAAATTTAATACCTTATCGTCTTCGTTATCATAAGAGTCGTCATAAAAATTTTCAACACCATCATTTCTCCAATAATCTGCAACTTCTCCAAATAATCCAGGACTTTCGTCTTTTCCAAAAATCCTTTTTTTAATTTTTCTCGAATCCTTGTGATCATTATCAGTATTAATATGAAACCCGTACCAGCCAATTTTTGTTTCATTATTATTTTCATTATTTATTTTATCGTTTTGGTTAAGATTGCGATCTACAATTTTCCAAATATCGGTCCAATTTTCAAAATCGGCACTGCCTTCCTCTAAATTTAAATTTTCGTTCAAGGAATCGATTTTTATTCCCCGATCGAAATGATCGTGAAGATCAGGATCGTCAGTCTTCAATATTAAATAATCGTGTTTAATAACGGAATTTTCATAAATATCGAAATGAGGGGCTTTCATTATTATTCGAATTGGTACGGGGTTTGCATTTTCCTCATTTTTAGCGGATCTATTTTCAAAATTTTCATCCAGGACTGTATTTTTGTAATTTTCTGTGGAGATCGATCGAAAATTTGGATATTTGGAAAGAGTGTGTTGCGGATCTTCAGCATAATCGATTTCCAAATTTTCTGGAATCAGTTTCTGTTAAACAGAATTTTTTTAGATGAAATTAAATTAAACTATTAAGTATTAAGGCAATAAGAAATATTCAGTATTGTACTTTCTGTTTCAAAATTGAAAAAAATTGAATTTAGAAGCTTCAATCAGCTCAGATTTCAAATTTGAGCCTTGGAATTTCAAAATAAAATTAAAGATTACTGTTATCGACATTTACCGACATTGAAGGTTCGTGTCCGTGCTAAATTAAGAATTTTCTACATTTTCTAGTTAAAAAAAATTAAAAATAAAATCATTCAATCGATTTTTTTAAATTGTTAAATTTTCAGTGACTTCAATAATCAAAATTTTGAATTTCTAGTATTTTAATTCCAGGTAGCGAAATTTTGAGTTTTCCTTTTTAAATTTGTCTACCAAAAATGCTATTTTAGCGAATAGAATAAGAAAAAAAAGTATCGTAGTCGGGATTCGAACCTTGAATATTCACCTCTCAATTCGTATAGTTTACCATGGAACCAAAACTGTATATAAAGTTTTTTTAATTCTTTTTTTCCAATTTAAGGCCATGTAAGACTTAGTCGATCCCTACCTTACCGACATTTTTTCTCTGCAACGATACGTCTACATTTATTGAGATATCAAATTGAAAATTTCCAAAATTCAAGGAAATATGCTAAGGTATGTTTATCTGGTCTTAAATTTTTGTAAAATTAAAAAAATGTCGGTAAGGTAGGGATTGGGTAAGTCTTACATGGCCTTAAGGGCATGTGATACTTCACCATAAGAGCCTAGTTTTAAAGAAAAATATTTATTGTTGCCAACGTAAAGTTGCGGAAACTAAATTTGCTCTTATGGTAATTACCTTATACGATCCCTACCTTACCGATATTTTTTTCTCTTCAACGCTACGTTTACAGTTATTGAGATATCAAATCGAAAATTTCTAAAATTTAAACTAAAGCATTAAGGTACGTTTATCTAGTCCTAAATATTAACATTTATAAAAAAAAATTTACTCAAAAAATTTTTTTTTTATTTTTACAAAAATTTAAGACCAGATAAACATAACTTAGCATATTTGCTTTAATTTTAGAAATTTTCAATTTGATATCTCAATAAATGTAGACGTAGCGTTGCAGATAAAAAATGTCGGTAAGGTAGGGATCGGATAAGTAATACATGCCCTTAATCTAAAACAACGAAATATTGGTATTTCCCACAAAATCATAGTCATACCTCTAATTTTTTATCCTTTTCTTGATGATTAGTATCACTAGGATAATCAACATAAATTTTGATATATTGTGTTGTTTCTCCAGGTGGAAAAGGTATTGTTGTTCCATCTGTTTCTGATTGTTTTCTTGTTGTTTGTTCTATTTGCAATGGTAATTTCCTAAAAAAATCCGTTGCTGCCATTTCTTCTGTTGTACTGTCTTCTATTTGTAATGATACAAGTGTTGTTCCATCCGTTTCTATTTGTTCTGTTGTTGTTCTATCCGTTTTTACTTGTTCTGTTCTTATTCTATCCGTTATCATTTGTTCTGTAGTTATTCCATCCGTTTTCATTTGTTCTATAGTTGTTTCATCCATTTTAAATGGTACTGTCCTCAAAAAATCCGCTGTTTCTATTTTTTCTGTTGATGCTCCCTCTATTTTTATTTGTTCTGTTACTGTTCCATCCCTTTGTATTTGTTCCGTAGTTGTTTGAACTTCTTGTACTAGTATTTTCCTCAAAAAATCCGTTGTCTTCATTTCTTCTGTTGTACTATCTTCTATTTCTAATGGTACAAGTATTGTTCCATCTGTTTCTATTCTTTCTGTTGTTGTCCAATTCGTTTTCATTTGTTCTGTTGTTATTCCATCCGTTTTCATTTGTTCTATAGTTGTTTCATCCATTCTTGATGGTATTGTCCTCAAAAAATCCATTGTTTCCATTTTCTCTGTTGTTGTTCCATCTGTTTTCATTTGTTCTGTTGTTGTTCCATCCGTTTCTATTTGTTCTGTAGTCATTCCATCCTCCTTCATTTGTTCTATAGTTGTTTCAACCATTTTTCCTGGTATTATTCTCAAAAAATCCGTTGTTCCAATTTTTTCTGTTGTACTATCTTCTATTTCTAATGGTACAAGTGTTGTTCCATCTATTTTTATTTGTTCCGTTGTTGTACCATCTATTTTTATTTGTTCCGTTATTGTACCATCTGTTTTTATTGGTTCCGTTATAGTACCATTTGTTTTTATTTGTCCTGTTGTTGTACCATCTGTTTTTATTTGTTCTGTTGTTGTACCATCTGTTTTTATTTGTTCCGTTGTTGTACCATCTGTTTTTATTTCTTCCGTTGCTGCACCATCAGTTTTCATTTGTTCTACTGTTGTTTCATCCATATTTAATGATTCTGTCCTCAAAAAATCCATTGTTTCAATTTCTTCTGTTGTTCTTTCTTCTATTTCTGACACTACTTTCCTTTCATCCTCTTTTATTTCTGTTGTCACTTCCTCTCGTTTCATTTCTTCCGTTATTCCTTTCGGAACATCGGAACCATATCCAATAGTAGTTATCTCATCATTAACTGTTCCATAAGAAGCAGATTCACTCTTCAATTTCTCCTGCTAAATAGATACAATTAAAACCACATTTTGCAATATACTTCTCCATTATTTAGTACAGTATTCTTACTTTACATGGTCCACAAGGGTCGTCCTTATAAGTAGAAAGGATTGCTGCTTTCACATAAGGAAAATGCAAAATACTCCATGGAACTATCACCTGATAAGTCAGTTTTCCACAACTATAATAAATTTCCAAATAATAATAATAATAATAATAATAATAAGAAGAAGAAGAAGAAGAAGAAGAAGAAAAATTAAACGAGAATTCAAAAAATATAAAACAGACCCATCAACGACCAAAATCTGGTCTCGAGAAACATGAAATTTCTTCCAAATTTGCAGCTGAGGCTTATCTTCCATCAAATAAAACTCAGGACCCAAAGTTTTATTCAAAGATCCTAAAGAAGTGTCAACGAGAGGAAAACCTTCAGCTTCACTTGGTGAAATTGCCTTCCACGTTTCTTCCTCAATCTGGACTTCCGCTTCATCCGTAATTGCTTCCGGCAGCGAATTAATCACGAAGAACTTAATGTTCACCATCCCAGATCTCTCAAAGCGACCTTTCAACTCCTTCAACCTCAAATTTCAAGGTTTTCCTTCATTATTCCAAAACAATCAAAAATGTATTACACTAAATAATTGAAAAATCCGAATAATTAAAAAATCGGTATAATTAAAAAGAAAAAAAACTTACATGGTGGCCTGTCGATGACTATATTGCCAAGATGCATCGAAAAATGCCAATACATTCACCCTCCCCAAATTTCTCTCCTCAAAATCTACGACTCCACACTGTTCCAAATATCCTCCATCTTGGCGCTTTTTTAATTTACTGAAAATGCTACGCAGCTTTGGAAAGGGCAGCAAAAGGCCTTGAGTTTCGGATAAGGTTGGCGAAATAAAGACCAGAATTGTTAAGAAGAAGAAATTCATCGCCTCTGCATCGAAAATAAGTCAATTGTGTTATCAAATATACAAATATGGTTAACAGTATAAAATAAGACAGCGTTATTTGAAAATTATGCAATAATCTCACAACAATAGGACTTTGTACAAATGTAAACTAATTCAATTTCGGATTTAAAAGGGTGATTGATACGCTACTGGATGTCATGTACTTGCTTCACCAAGGACAGCCGGCTTTGACTTTTTACAAAGATTTTACGTGATGCACGAATGGAAAACTGTCATCTTCAAATTTCATCATCAGACAATTGCTTTAGATATTATTTACCCCCTTGATCCATAAAAAAGTGCAAATTATCGTGATTTATCCGTTTTTTGCAAAAAAATGACTTCTTCAGTATTAAACAGTAGATAAACATTACCATTAAACAATAAAGATAAAATAAGAATGGATTACTCTACTAGTGGTACAATGTAGATGATGAAATATAATTGCATAATTTTATTGAATTGTTATTATTTATCAAATGTTTATCAGAAATCATAGTAAAATGTAAAATTACCGCATAACATAAACGTAATGAGTGAAACATACCATTTGTTATCGGAAGTGATATCCAAAATCTCAATTGCGTTCCTCTTTGAATATGTTATGCAATTTGTTGTTTCGGATTACGCTTGAAACTTAATGTCGAGTGTTATAAAAGACGAGAGCACTCTATTATCTAAAAAATGAACTTATGAGACGCTTCGAAGTGCTTCGAATGCAGTTCACTCGGAAACTGTATTCGTATTCCTTCCTAACGTTTTTCTTACATGATGGACCATCTTTGAACATCCCTTCCCTAGCGAAGATGAGACCCTTCTTCTTTCGCTTCGGCAATCGTCTTATTTGCTTCAAGTACTTCTATTATATTATGTAACTATTCTTTAACATTTATAAATAATGATGCCTTCACACCTTGGAGTTTGGATGTTACTTACATTTAGTCAATTTAATTTTTAAATAGTACCTTTATCAATCAAGAATAGTTTCTATAAGTATATGTTATTCTCAAATAATTATAAAATACATACATTATTATTAATAAAGTATACTCAATATTTTTCTCTAATGTGTCTACTTTTTTTGCCCAGGAAATTTAAGAATTTTCACGCCTATATTTTATAATATTTTAGGGGATTACAAGTGGTTTAAAGCGTTTTAAAATGATTTAAAGGATTTTGAAGAATTTGAAGAATTTGAAGAAATTTCGAGGAGAATTTGAAGGATTTTAGAAGAGATTTTGGGAAATATCGAGAGATTTTTCGAATTATTTTAGAGAATTTGAAGGAGTTTTGAAAGAATGGTGAAGAGTTTGAAGATTTTCAAGACATTTTAGAGGATTTCAGGAGATTTCAAGTGATTTTTATAGCGAATTCAAAACAGTTTCAGGATTTTTTCATGATTTTCAAGACATTTTTATGGAATTTTAAGGGATTTAAAAAATATAAAGGATTTTAAGAGATTGTAAATGATTTAAAATAATTAAAAGGATTTCAAGAGATTTTAAGAGAATTCAAAACAGTTTTAGGATTTTCACGTGATTTTCAAGCCATTTTTATGGAATTTTAAGGGATTTAAAAAATATAAAGGATTTTAAAAGATTGTAAATGATTTAAAATAATTAAAAGGATTTCAAGAGATTTTAAGGAGTTTCAAGGGAATTTAAGCGATTCAAAACGATTTGAAGGATTTTTAAGAATTTTAAGGGATTTGGAAGTTTCGAAGAAATTTCAAAAGAGTTTTAAAAAATTCTAAAATTTTTGTAGAAATTTTAAGGGGTTTTAGAAAATTTAAAGGATTTTAAGAGATTTCAATCGATTTTATAGCTAATTTCGATAAATTTCGAAAATTTTAAAATGATTTTAAAGAAATTTAAGGGATTTTAAAGTATTTATAGGAGTTTAAGTATTTTTCAAGAAATTTTACAGGATTTTACAATATTTTGTGAAACTTTCAATATTTTTATGGATTTGATGAAATTTTTAATATAATAATAATATTGTAAAATTTCTTCAAATCGCTAAAATTTTTTGGAATTCTTTTTAAATTCTTTAAAATTTTTCAAAGGTTCTTTAAAATTCTTTATTTTTATTTGAAATCTCTTGAAATGTTTATAAATTGTTGTAAACTCCATAAAATCACTTTAAAAAATCTTTAAATTATATAAGATTTCTTGATTTCTTTGAAATTTTGTAAAATCCTTTTAATTCCTTTCAAACTTTCTCAAAATCTTATAAAATTCTTGAAATTCTCTGAAATCAATGAAAATCTTTTGAAATCAACTAAAACCATTTGAAAAATTTTTCGAAATCTTTTAAAATTCTTTTAAATCATTAAAAATGTATTTTAAGCATCTGAAATTTGTTAAATTCTCTAAATTTTAAATAATAACAATAATAATAATAATCATATCATTTTTAGGAATTTTGAAGAATTTTATGAGATTTTATGGAATTTTAAATCATAACAAGGAATTCGACGTCATCTTGTAAAATTTTAAGTAATTTCAGGGAATTTAATGCGATTTCATGGGATTTCTGATAATATTTTTTTAAATATTGTAAAATCTCTTCAAAATCCTCAAATTTTTTGGAATTCTTTTAAAATCTTTGAAAATTCTTTAACATTATTTAAAATCCATCAAAATGTTTACCAAAATTGAATTATATTTGAAAATCTTGAAACTCATCTGTATTATTGTAAAATTCTTTAAAAATTCTTCGAAGATCTTCCAAGATTCTTTATTGTTATTTAAAATCTCTTGAAATATTTATAAATTGTTGTAAATTTCATAAAATCACTTAAAACAATCTTTAAATTATATAAGATATTTTGATGTCTTTGAAATTTTGTGAAATCCCATAAAAATTCTTAAATTCTTTGAAAATTTTTATTATTATTGTAAATTACTCAAAATACAAAAAATTCCCAAAAATCACTTAAAATATTTTGAAAATTTCTTAAAAATCTTTAAAATTCCTTAAATTTTATTAAACCGCTTGAAATTCTTTGAAATCATTTAAAACTTGTTAAAATCATATGAAATCCCTGAAATTCCTTTCAAATTTCCCAAAATAACTTAAAATCTTTCGAAATTCTTTGAAATCTTCGCAAAATCTTATGAAATTTTTGAAATTCTCTAAAATAACTGAAAATCTTTTGAAATCTCCTAAAACCATATGAAAAAATCTTCGAAATCTTTTAAACTATTTAAAATCATTAAAAATGCATTTTAATCATCTGAAATTTCTTAAATTCCCAAAATTGATAATAATAATAATAATAATAATAATAATAATAATAATAATAATAATACCGAATCTTTATGGAGTGTGCCAAATAATGTTAAGGAATTTAAAAGAATATATTGTCATTTTTACAAATTTTGATGAATTTCATGAGATTTCATACGATTTAAAATAATTTCAAGAAATTCGACAATATTTTGTAAGATTTACGTAATTTTATAGTATTTAATCAGATTTCACGAGATTTTTCAATATTATTTAAAATCGCTACAAAATCTCGAAGTTAATTTCAATTTTTTTTTTAAATTTCCCAAAATTTCGGATTGATTCGGACAGAATTTCAACCCGAAGCTTTTGCTAGGGTAACAAAAGAGTAAAACAGATAAAAATTGTCTAAAAGGCACCAAAATAAGCCAAGACAGACAAAATTCAATCACGAGAATTGACATTCGACATACAAAATGATATACAAAAGCTCATCTATATAGATGAGACAGAGGGTCCCTTGTTCTGAGGATTTTTAAGCTCCTTACATCACCCGGTTTTCCCCCTGACCCTCCCACATTTAGTCATTTAGAAACGTCTTGTCTTGTATCGATAGCAGCCTCCCATTGACGAGACTAGTTCTCGAAAAGTGTTACTGAGTAACGCATCTAAAATAAGGTCGACCTTTTTCGATTGTTGATATTACTATCAGTGATTCCATGCTTCTAATTCCTCTGTTTATCAGTCTATAGTTTAATCATCCAAGTGCAGCATTCATTTCATCCGAATTCCGAAATCAAAAGTTTCTTTATACAATGTTGTAATAATAGCATTAACTTAATTAATGTTAATCTTATTAAATTAAATTGATATTAATCTCACTAAATTAACTTAATGTTAATCTTACTGAGAAGGATAATTCATATTAAGAAAGGATTGATCTCTAATTTTATAATCAATAAGAAAAAAACATGATCGATTGGAAAAAAGTAATGCTTGTAATTTTGGTGCTGAATCTTAATGAGAAGAGTGATGCTTTCACAGAATTGAACAATTCGATTCTCGAAGATGAAATTCGCGTTTATCTTAATTTTGGCGACAATAACACGAGAGACAATCAGAGATTTCAATATCAAGTCTCGGAGAATCCGGAGAGGGATTTTAAGAGCAAAGTTAACTTTCTTTCAAGGATTTTCAAGAAACATGTGGATGAACTTCGAAGCGGATTAGAGGAGGTACCTATTCTATATTTATTTGATTTATTGATTTATTTATTTATTGATATACTGATTAATTGATTGATTTCTATATTTATTTGATTTTATTTCTGATGCATTACAAATTTCAGGTGGAACTCGTTTTTCTTGTTGATGCCTCCGCATCAGTTGGGTTGGAGAATTTTCGAAGTGAACTAAATTTCGTGAAAAAACTACTCGCTGATTTCACTGTCGAACCTTCGGGAACACGAGTGGCTATTGTGACATTCGCTGGTAGGGAAAATGTTGTTCGGAATGTGGACCAAATTTCGAAAAACGAGCCGGATGACCAGAAATGTCATTTATTGGGGAAACAACTCGGAAGTATTAAATATGCTGGAGGTGGAACATACACGCTTGGTGCTCTTTTGGAAGCATATGTCAGTATTTTTTAGAAATGAAACATTTTTTTTTTTTTTTGCGTTATTCAGAAGAAATTTGAAAGAATCCAAAAGAAGTCTAAAAAATGGAGAATGTAAATGTAATGTAAAAGGATTTTTAAGACATTCAGACAAGTTTATATTTTTATAAACAAATCAAGGCGATTTTAATAAAATTGAAGGTTTTTCATTTAAGTCAAGAAAATTTTATGGTAATTCAAAATGATATGAAGAGATTTCTTTTGCGATTAATATGATTTCGTGATATTTTAATTGATTTAAGGGATTTCAAAAGATTTTAAGTGATTTTAGAGAATTTCATTAGATTTTGAGGAGATTTAAAAGGATTTCGAAAGATTTTAAGATATTTTAGGAAATTTGAAATGAATTAAAGAAATTTAATAAGGTTTTAACAAGTTTTAATGGATTTCAAATATTTTCAAGAATTTCAAACGATTTAATAAGATTTGAGGAATCTTAAAGAATTTCAAGAAATTTTAAATAACAGATGATTATAATACATTTTTCATGATTTAAAAGAATTTAAAGAGATTTCGAAGATTTTTTCAAATGGTTTTAGGAGATTTTAAGAGATTGTAGCGAATTTCAAGAGATTTAATAAAATTTAAGGAATTTTAAAGATTTTTACGAAATTTCCAAGATATTTTAAGTGATTTTTGGGAATTTTTTGTATTTTGAGTAATTTACAATAATAATAAAAATTTTCAAAGAATTTAAGAATTTTTATGGGATTTCACAAGATTTCAAAGACATAAAAATATCTTACATACTTTAAAGATTGTTTTCAGTGATTTTATGGAATTTACAATAATTTATAAATATTTTAAATAACACTAAAGAATTTAAAAAGAATTTCGAAGAATTTTAAAGAATTTTTAAAAAATTTCAAAATACTCCAGGAAAGAGTTTCAAGATTTTCAAGTAATTCATTCTTGGTAAGCATTTCAAGGGATTTTAAATGGTATTAAAGAATTTTCAAGGATTTCACAAGATTTCCAAAAAAAATTTGGATTTTAAAGAGATTTTATAATATTTTAAAGAATTTCAAGAGATTTTAAAGGATTTAAAATAAATTTAGGAAATATAAGAAATTTCAGAAGTTTAACTACATTTTAAATTATTTTTAAGGAATCTTAAAGAATTTAAAGAAATTTTCAGGATATTTTCAGTGATTTTAGGGCATTTACAACAATTTATAACATTTTAGGAAACTTTAAATAAAAGTAAAGAATTTTAAATGATATTTAAAGAATTTTCAAGGATTTTAAAAAAATTTCAAAAAATTTGAGGAATTTGAAGAGATTTTACAATATTTTAATGATATCAAGACCTCTTAAAAACTTTCAAAAGATTTTAAGTGATTTTAAGATGTTTAAACTGATTTCAAGTCATTTTAAAGAATTTAAACCGATTTCACAAGATTTTAAGTGATTTTAAGGAATTTTAAAGGAATTTATAAAAAAAACCAAATTAATCTCAAGATTTTGAATTATTTCTATCGATTTTCAATAATATTACAAAATTCTAAAGGATTATAAAAGAATTCGAAAAAATTTAGGATTTTAAAGAGATTTTACAATATTTTAAAGAATTTCAAGAGATTTTAAAGGATTTAAAATAAATTTAGGAAATATAAGAAATTTCAGAAGTTTAACTACATTTTAAATTATTTTTAAGGAATCTTAAAGAATTTAAAGAAATTTCCAGGATATTTTCAGTGATTTTAGGGCATTTACAACAATTTATAACATTTTAGGAAACTTTAAATAAAAGTAAAGAATTTTAAATGATATTTAAAGAATTTTCAAGGATTTTAAAAGAATTCCAAAAAATTTGAAGAGATTTTGCAATATTTTAAATATGTCAAGATTTAAAGGATTTCAAGTGATTTTAAGAAGTTTAAACTGATTTCAAGAGATTTCAAGTCATTTTAAAGAATTTAAACCGATTTCACAAGATTTCAGGTGATTTTAAGGAATTTTAAAGGAATTTATAAAAAAAAAAACAAATTAATCTCAAGGCTTTGAATTATTTCTAGCGATTTTCAATAATATTACAAAATTCTAAAGGATTATAAAAGAATTCGAAAAAATTGAAGGATTTTAAAGAGATTTTCCAATATTTTAAACATATCAAGAGATCTTCAAGGATTTCCAGAAATTTTATTAAATTTGAAGATATTTCAAGAAATTTTAACTGAATTAAGAAGAATTTAAACCGATTTCACTAGATTTCAAGTGACTTTAAGGAAATTTTATAAAAAATGTAAAAACATTTAAAAAAAGGTTTAGCGATTTTCAAGAGGTTTCAAAAAATCAAGACATTCCAATCAATTCAAATTAACCGGATTCATTCGGATTGATTTTGAATGGGCTTCAGATAAATTCGCATTAAAAACTTCCATCGGATTAGATCGTAATAAATCTGTTTGGTTCCAATAAAAATTTCGTAATTCGTTAGTTTGTTCATACACAAAAAATAAAAAAATTTTAAAAACATATATTAAAAAATTGCAGGATATTCTTCAGAAAGGGCGAAACGACACAAAAAAGGCCGTATTTTTGATAACCGATGGTTTCAGCAATGGAGGGGATCCAAGATTGGCAGCGAAACTTCTGAAGGAAAGTGGAGCGACTGTTTTTACTTTTGGCATTCGTACAGGAAATGTTGAAGAGCTTTATGAGATTGCAAGTGAGCCCGGATATATTCACAGTTATCTTCTCGACAGTTTTCCAGAATTCGAGGCTTTGGCAAGAAGAGCCCTTCACCGAGGTGATGATAAAAAAAGTCCATTGCTTCTTCTTCTTCTTCTTCTTCTTCTTCTTCTTCTTCTTCTTCTATAAGAAAAAAAGAAGCGAAGCAGTTGTTTTTAACGTATTCTTTTAGATTTAAAGGCAGGAAAATATGTGCCAGTGAGAGGAACAAAAGATTGTGATTCGCTCTGTGAAAGAAAAACAAATGACACTGGTTGCTGCGACGAATTGGCAACTTGCACCTGTGGAACAGCAACTGGACATTATTCGTGTTTATGTCCTTTGGGATACTTTGGATCTGGATTGAAAGGATTTTGTCAAGGTGATTTTGAAAAATTAATTGAATGCTGAGTCATTAGCGACTCTTGATAAGGAAATTGAAATTGATTACTTCTTTAGCTTGTCCTAATGGAACTTATGGATTCGAGAATATTCCTGGAGATTGGACTTCAGCCTGCAATGCCTGTCCTGATATTAATCACATCACTGTTCAGATTCCGGCGACTGATGTCACAGATTGCGTTTGTTCGTCAGGATTCGTTGCTGAAGGAAACAAGTGTGAAGGTATCTTTTTTTTAAAGAAGACAAAACAAAATTCTGAATATTTATTAAAGTTCTATAGTTGTTTCTTCCATTTTTTATGGTATTGTCCTTAGAAAATCGTTTGTTTCCATTTTATCTGTTGTTGTTCTATCTGTTTTTATTTGTTCTGTTGTTATTCTATCCGTTTTTATTTGTTCTATAGTTGTTTCAACAATTTTTGATGATAGTGTCCTCAAGAAATCCGCTATTTCCGTTTCTTCTGCTGTTTTATCTTCTATTTCTAATGGTACAAGTATTGCTGCATCTGTTTCTATTCGTTCAGTTGTTGTTCCGTCCGTTTTTATTTGTTCTGTTGTTATTACATCCATTTTCATTTGTTCTATAGTTGTTTCAACAATTTTTGATGGTACTGTCCTTAAAAAATCATTTGTTTCCATTTTCTCTAAAGTTGTACCACCTTTTTTTATTTGTTCTGTTGTTATTCCATCCGTTCTTATGTGTTATATTGTTATTCTATCCATTCTCATTTGTTCTATAGTTGTTTAATCAATTTTTGATGGTACTGTCCTAAAAAAATCCTTTGTTTCTGTTTGCTCTGTTGTTGTTCCATCTGTTTTTATTTGTTCTGTTGTTGTTCCATCCGTTTCTATTTGTTCTGTAGTTATTCCATCAGTCTTCATTTGTTCTACAGTTGTTTCAACCATTTTTCCTGGTACTGTCCTCAAAAAACCTATTTTCTTCTGTCGTACTATCTTCTGTATATAATGGTACAAGTATTTTTCAATCTATTTCTGTTCGTTCTGTTGTTCTTCCATCCGTTTTTATTTTTTCTGTTATTAATCTATACATTTTCATTTGTTCTATAGTTGTTTCATGATTTTTTGATAGTATTATCCTCAATAATTCCTTTGTTTCCATTTTCTCTGTTGTTGTTCTACCTGTTTTTATTTGTTCTGTTGTTATTCCATTTGTTTTTCTTTGTTCTATAATTGCTTCATCAATTTTTTACGGTCCTGTCCTCAAAAAATCCGTTATTTCCATTTTTTTCTGTTGTACTATCTTCTATTTGTAATGATACAAGTATTATTCCATCTATTTTGATTTGTTTTGTTGTTTTTCCATCTCTTTATATTTGTTCCGCAGTTGTTTGACCCATTTATAGTAGTATTTTCCTTAAAAAACCTGTTGTCTTCATTTCTTCTGTTGTACTAACTTCTGTATTTAATGGTGCAAGTATTTTTCCATCTGTTTCTATTCGTTTTGTTATTGTTCCATCCGTTTTTATTTGTTCTGTTGTTATTACATCCATTTTCATTTGTTCTATAGTTGTTTCAACAATTTTTAATGGTACTGTCCTTAAAAAATCATTTGTTTCCATTTTCTCTAAAGTTGTACCACATTTTTTTATTTGTTCTTCTGTTATTCCATCCGTTTTCATTTGTTCCGTTGTTACCCTATTCATTTTCATTTGTTCTACAGTTGTTTCATTAATTTTTGATGGTATTGTCCTCAAAAAATCCGTTATTTCCGTTTTTTCTGTTGTACTGTTTTCTATTTCTAATTACACAAGTATCATTCCATCTGTTTTTATTTGTTCTGTTGTTATTCCATCCGTTCTTATGTGTTATATTGTTATTCTATCCATTTTCATTTGTTCTATAGTTGTTTAATCAATTTTTGATGGTACTGTCCTAAAAAAATCCTTTGTTTCTGTTTGCTCTGTTGTTATTCTATCCGTTTTTATATGTTCTATAGTTGATTCAACAATTTTTGATGATAGTATCCTCAAGAAATCCGCTATTTCCGTTTCTTCTGCTGTTTTATCTTCTATTTCTAATGGTACAAGTATTGCTGCATCTGTTTCTATTCGTTCAGTTGTTGTTCCATCCGTTTTTATTTGTTCTGTTGTTATTACATCCATTTTCATTTGTTCTATAATTGTTTCATCAATTTTTAATGGTACTGTCCTTAAAAAATCATTTGTTTCCATTTTCTCTAAAGTTGTACCACATTTTTTTATTTGTTCTTCTGTTATTCCATCCGTTTTTATTTGTTCCGTTGTTACCCTATTCATTTTTATTAGTTCTATAGTTGTTTCATTAATTTTTGATGGTATTGTCCTCAAAAAATCCGTTATTTCCGTTTTTTCTGTTGTACTGTTTTCTATTTCCAATTACACAAGTATCATTCCATCTGTTTTTATTTGTTCTGTTATTATTCTATCCGTTCTTATGTGTTATATTGTTATTCTATCCATTCTCATTTGTTCTATAGTTGTTTAATCAATTTTTGATGGTACTGTCCTAAAAAAATCCTTTGTTTCTGTTTGCTCTGTTGTTGTTCCATCTGTTTTTATTTGTTCTGTTGTTGTTCCATCCGTTTCTATTTGTTCTGTAGTTATTCCATCAATCTTCATTTGTTCTACAGTTGTTTCAACCATTTTTCCTGGTACTGTCCTCAAAAAACCTATTGTCTTCATTTCTTCTGTCGTACTATCTTCTGTATATAATGGTACAAGTATTTTTCAATCTATTTCTATTCGTTCTGTTGTTCTTCCATCCGTTTTTATTTTTTCTGTTATTAATCTATACACTTTCATTTGTTCTATAGTTGTGTTATGATTTTTTGATAGTACTATCCTCAATAATTCCTTTGTTTCCATTTTCTCTGTTGTTGTTCTACCTGTTTTTATTTGTTCTGTTGTTATTCCATTTGTTTTTCTTTGTTCTATAATTGCTTCATCAATTTTGTATGGTCCTGTCCTCAAAAAATCCGTTATTTCCATTTTTTTCTGTTGTACTATCTTCTATTTGTAATGATACAAGTATTATTCCATCTATTTTGATTTGTTTTGTTGTTGTTCCATCTCTTTATATTTGTTCCGCAGTTGTTTGACCCATTTATAGTAGTATTTTTCTTAAAAAACCTGTTGTCTTCATTTCTTCTGTTGTACTAACTTCTGTATTTAATGGTGCAAGTATTTTTCCATCTGTTTCTATTCGTTTTGTTATTGTTCCATCCGTTTTTATTTGTTCTGTTGTTATAACATCCATTTTCATTTGTTCTATAATTGTTTCATCAATTTTTGATGGTACTATCCTCAAAAAATCCTTTGTATCCATTTTCTCTGTTGTTGTTCCATCTGTTTTTATTCTTTCTGTTGTTATACCATCTGTTATTATTTGTTCTGTTGTTGTACCGTCAATTTTTATTTGTTCTACTGTTGTTTTATCCATATTTAATGATTCTGTCCTCAAAAAATCTCTTATTTCAATTTCTTCTGTTGTTCCTTCTTGTATTTTTATTTCTACAGTACTGTTGTCCACAAGGTTTGTCCTTATAAGTAGAAATTATCGCTGCATTGCGTGTGTTCGTCAGTATTCATTACAGAAGAAAATAGTGTGAAGATATTTTTTTTAACCTGAAGAAACAACCGCCAAAGCAAAATTTCGAATATCTATTAAAGAAAACCCCTTCCTGCTGCAATTCTTGGAATATCGCCTTTTAATAAATGTATTTCGTCCATAGGGTTGGGGAGTTTTGTAATGTAATCGTGAGGATTTTCTAACCGAAATTCTGGCTTCGCTGCAAGCCAACCATACTAAAAGAATAAATCGTTTGAATTAATTAAATAAATTGCCAATTGTTTAGAAATGATACTATAAATTTACATTGGCACTAGTTGTTCCCGGAAATGGTAGACATGATCTGTTGTCTACTGTACCAACTTCAGTTTCTGATAGTGCACGTTTTTCCTCACCCATGTTTACCAGTTCATCTTGCATCGACCTTTGAAAAAAAAAAAATAATAATAATAATAATTGCAATAATAATAAATAATAATTTAAATAATGGCCGATGAAATATTTTTTCTGTAATGAGATACTTGTAATCATCCAACAGCCATTCGTATCTTTGCAACCATTGTATTCTCGCCATTTCATTTTTCCTTGCAGCTTCTTTCAAATTTCTCTCCACTGCCACGAAATCTCTGACTTTGTTGCTTCGAAAATCCATTTTATTAGCTTAAAAGAATTGTCGAAAGTTTGAATTTGGGATTGGAAAATTTCTTTCGTTAGTTTTAGTCAGAAACCAATACTTGATGCTTGTCAAAAAAAAAAATGAAAGGCAGAAAAAAAAGAAGATAGGATTCCGTATATTCTTTTTTAATTTAAATAAATTTATTTACATTGAAAAAGAAGAATAGACGAGTATTATTATTTTTAATGAATTACATTTGGAAAAACAATTCGTTAATGAGAAAAAGTTAAAAATTCACACACCTCGATTCAATGAAAGAAAAAGTTTTCAACCAATATCAAAAAAATTATATTTCTATTATTTTTTATATTAGTATTTTCAAACAGACGGAGTTTTGTAATATTTATGTAACATTTATGTAACAATGATGTAACATTTATGTAACGCTGATGTAACATTTATGTAGCAGTAATGTAACATTTATGTAACACTGATGCAACATTTATGTAACATTGATATAACAATTATGTAACAGCGATATAACATTTATGTAACATTTCTGATACATTTTTCTCAGATTTTTAGTTTAATTTTCTTATTTTTGTTAAAGCAATAACATGTCCGAAACTGAAAGTCCCAGAAAATGGATACTTGGTAAAAGCAAGTGCATGCAGTAATGTTGTAAATGCAGCCTGTGGAGTAAGATGTCGAATTGGATTTCATTTGACTGGAGACAGTATTCGACTGTGTCAAAACAATGGAACTTGGTCCGGAACCGAACCACAGTGTCTACGTTAGTAAAAATTAAAATTAAACATTTTTTTAAATAAAAATTTTAATTTCAAATTATTTATCAAAATAAAATTGATCCATTTTTGAAAATATTTTTTAGTGAAAACTTGCCCATCTTTGAAGGCACCGCAGCATGGAAATATTAGTTGTGAGCATGAGGACGAATTTGAGCAAAGAATGTTGAGGGATTCTTCAATGGCTCAACCAATCGACACTCAATGCGAGTTTAAATGTGAAAATGGATATCAACTTCGTGGGAGTAAAGTCCGTAATTGCTTGCCACTTTCCAGGTGGGATGGACTCAAAACCACGTGCAAACGTACGATAAAAAATTATTTAAATTATTTATTTATCATGGTTTTAATTAATTATCCATTATTATTTTAATTATTTAAATTTCCGGTGAAATTTTTGGCTGTCCAAAAAGACAATTTTTTAATGTTATAAATACATTATTAGAAATATAAAAATTATATTAAAAATATATTATATAAAATTAGAATTATACTAATTATTAAAATTTACATATTAATTTCAATTAATTAAATTAATTTCTTTTTATTTCTATCTTTTTACTTGAATAAAATAAAATAATAATTATTTTCAGCAATAAATTGCGAACCTCTGACTCTTGTAACAAATGGGAAGATAACGCCCGAAATATGCAATGGACCAAAAAAAATTCCCTTTGGCACAAACTGTACAATAGAATGTAAAGAAGGCTTTGAGCTGGAGGGGCCAAAAAATAGGTTTTGTGCTGGTCGTCATGGAATTTGGTCAAAAAGGCACAGTTTGAATCAATGTGTTGGTGAGTTTAGGAAAAATATTTCACGTATTGTATTAAAAATTATTTATTTAATATATTACAATTTTAATAATTTGTAAAAATATTTTTTCAATAATTAAAAAAAAATTATTAATTTATATTTTATTAATTTTTTATTAATTTTATTTTAATAAAATTTAATTAATTTTTTTAATTTTTAGATAAAACCCCTCCGCTATTGACGTGTCCAGAAAATATCACAGCCAACACTCTCCCTGGAAAAAATTACACTTTAGTAAATTGGACAATTCCAATAGCTTCCGATAATTCCGGAATAATCCCGAGTGTTTGGAGCAAACCAGACGTTATTTTTCCGTGGAGGGCAGAAATTGGGTTGCACGTTATTACTTATTTGGCACAGGACGAAAGTGGCAATAAAATAAAGTGCAAATTCTTCATCAACGTCACAGGCAAGTGTGATAATATTAATATTAATATTTATAATATTATATAATATCCTTAATATTAATTATAATAATCAGTTTATATATTTTTATTATTTATTTATTTTATTTATATATTATATAGACAATGAGCCTCCAGCAATGGAAAATTGTGAAGATCCTCCAGTCTTCTTATCGGAAAGTATCACTGGGGCTGAAAACGTGACATGGGACGAGCCAGTGTTTTACGATAATTCCGGGTTGCCCATAAAACTAGATAAAAGTCACATCCCTGGTAGAGAAACTTTCCCTATGGGACAGACTCAAGTGATTTACAATGCCACTGACCAATTCGGAAACACTAAAAGCTGTATTTTTAACATCACAGTTGAAGGTAAAGATAAGATGATCGAAAAATTTAAAGGACAAAACGGCGTCTTTCTTTTCGGACCAAGAAATATTTTTTAGCGATTTATAAAAATTTTTTACAAAAAATTTAAAGTATAATGTCACATTTATGTTAAATTAATGTAACAGGTATATAACATACATATAACCGTTATGTAACATCCATGTAACATGGATGTAACGTGGATGTAACATGAATGCAACATTAATGTAACACGAATGTAACATCAATGTAACATGAATGTAACATCAATGTAACATGGATGTAACACCAATGTAACATGGATGTAACATTTACGTAACATTTATAAAATCGTTTTTAACCAATTATAGATGCTTGCAAAGATGTGCCAGCGCCTCTAAATGGGTTTTCAAAGTGTCAAGATGAAAAAGAAGGTTTGCAATGTGTAATAACTTGTGACGACGGTTATGCATTTGCATTCGGACCAGCTAATTCAATTCAATCTGAAGAAAGTCTGATAGTCACCTGCAATTCAAGCATTAGGTCCTGGAACAGCAGCTTTTTTCCAGATTGTTCGGGTTAGTCCTAAAATAATATTATTTAATTATTATTTAATTGTTATGAAAAATGAGAGAATATGGTAAAAATTGGAATTACCTTGTATTCTTGAACTATGTTATATCTGCTGAAGTTAATAGAAAAAGGCACTTAAGATATCCATCTAACTGATTATAGTGACGCAGGTACCGACCTCAGTTTCCCAGGATGGAATTATCGTTTTAGAAGAAGGGAACATTTGTGGGAATTCGACGCTTTTTCAGAATGTGAGTAAAAGTTGTTATTTTTATAGTTATATAAATGTTACATAACAGTTATATAAATATTATATAAATGTTACAAAATTGTTATATAATTGTTATATAAATGTTACATACATGTTACATAGCCGTTATATATCTGTTACGTAATTGTTACATAACAGTTATATAAATGTTACATAACCGTTGCCATATCGTTATATAACTCTCACCTAAATATACCAAATATTAAATTTACAGTTGACTGACAACATAAATAAAGATTTGACCTCAAAATTACTTGAGACCTGCGGAAATGAAATTGATTGCACTCTAATTAAAACTGAGCCAAAATGCGATCAAGATTTAATAGAAGAAAGTGAAAAAAGACGAAAGAGAGAAATGAAGGATCAAGAAAATGAGAAAGATAAAATTAAACCGAAGAAGAAAAGAGAAAGGATAGAAATCAAATTTAAATTTGTTGGTCAGTTAAATTATTTATCATTAATAATTATTAATTAATTAACAGATTATTTAATTGATTAGTCAATGAAACTTCAGGGAAAATCATCGAGGAACATCAGGATAATCCAAGGGAAGGCATCACGAAATTGCGAGAAAAAATTGTATCGATGACTCAATCAGGCCAGCTTAATTTACTAAATGACGAGACTAATCAGGAAATTGCTAAATTAGCTTTAAATCTCCACACGATATTTGACAAACCTCTAAATATTTGCAACCCCGGGAGTGTTTTAAGAAAATCTGACTGTGGTCAGTATAAAAAAAATTCGTTTTTAAATTAAACAATAAATTTTATTTATGTAAGAAAAATAGTTTGGATGAAATATTAATTAAATAATTATTTTTTCTTTCAGTTAAATGTCCGATTGGGACTTTTCACAATCAGACGAAAAATCACTGTCAGTCCTGCAGATTAGGAGAATATCAAGATTCTATTGCTGCCCTTGAATGCAAAAAGTGCCCGAAATACACTTCTACTTTGAAAAGTCATAGCAGATCGATAAAAAATTGTATAGGTAAGACACAATTCGATTTTTATTCATTAAATCATAATTTTGTAACTGTAATATAACATTTATGTAACCTGAATGCAGCACTTATATAACAGGAATGTAACATGGATGTAACAGGCATGTAACATTAACGTAACAGGAATGTAACATTTATGTAACCGGAATGTAAAATTTATGTACCATGAATGTAACGTGGATGTAACATCAACGCAACATTTACCTAAATTAAGTAAACCTTATTAAAATTACGTTTCCTATTTTTTTATAACAAATTACATTAATTTTCCAGCTCTTTGTCAGCCAGGATATTATTCGCACCGGAAACGACACAATCCAAAATTTGCAGTTGAGCCCTGTACCACTTGTGAAATAGGGACATATCAGCCAAATTATGGTCAAAATGTGTGTTTAGCTTGTCCACAAAATACCACAACAATTGGTCGTGCTTCAAAAAATATTAAAGACTGTTTTCACCCAGTTAGGGATTTTTGCAAAATAAATTTATGCCTGAATGGTGGGATTTGCCAGAGAGAAGTAGATGGTTTCAGCTGTGAATGTCCAAATTATTTTATCGGTAAGGAATTTTATAAAATTAATAATAATCGATAATTTACCATCTTTATTTATTATTTATTACTATAACCCTTCTGAAAATCTATTTTAGGTTCAAGGTGCGAAAAATTTCAAAATCCCTGCAATTCTTCGCCTTGTTTAAAAAATGGGGAATGTGTTTTGCAAAATAATTCGATCAGCAATATTAATTACATCTGTAATTGTAAGGCTGGATTTACTGGTCGCAATTGTCAGGTAATTATTACTATATTTTTTATATTCAGTTTAAATAAATGTTACGTAACTTCGATGTAACAATTACGTAACGACAATATAACGTGTATATAACGATTACATAACGCCAATGTAACTTGTATGTAACAGTTACGTAACAATCATATATCAGTTAAATAACGTCGACGTAACTTTTGTTATCGTTATGTAACATCAACGTAACTTTTACGTAACTGGTATGTAACCCCAAAGTAACTCTTATGTAACTGTTATGTAACATCAACGTTACTTTTATGTAACCGTTATGTAACCTCAATGTAACTTTTATGTAACAAATTGTTATTTTAAAAATTTTTAGTACTACGTGGATGAATGTGTCGAAAATCCTTGTAAAAATGGAGGAAGTTGCAAAAGTACTGATTCCGACTTTGTTTGTCTTTGCAAAGATGGTTATGAAGGTGCATTAATATTTTTTAAATTAATACATACGTTTTAATTTTTTAAAAAATTTATTATCTGATATTTATCGAGTTTCTTGCTCTTTATTTTTTTGGAGATCTCCAGGTGAATTTTGCGAGACAAAATCAAGTTATTGTGACCTTTCGCCATGTGAGGAAGGTTCTTCATGTGTTGTTACAAACGGTACATGGCAGTGTTTGTGTAAACCGGGCTTCTTGGGTCGGTATTGCAATTTACTGCCCTGCGATTGGATTCCCTGCCACCCAAACTCGATTTGCGTCAATATTGAAGAGCCTCAAGCTACAACACTAAGTTACAGGCTGGTTTTACCAATTTTCTTCAATAATCTAATCACACAACAATTTTCTCATATTAAATATTTACAGATTACAGTAAAATCCGAAATAAAATTTTTATGTAACATTTACATAACAATTACATAAATGTAACAGAATACAAGAATTTTTTTTAGAATTATTATTTTTTCCAGATGTGAATGTCCCGATGGCTACACAGGAAAAGATTGCGCTACAAGAATAGATTATTGTAAACATTTGCCATGTAAAAATGGCGGAACTTGTATCAATGGACTTTTGAATTTTTCCTGCGAGTGTTCCCAAAATTTTATAGGACTTTACTGCGAAACTGGTAAGTTAAAATAATTGAAGAAAAGTTATGTACAAAAATGTAAGATTTATTTATAATTTTTTTTTTGCAGAATTGTCATCAAATTATGTGATGCACTTTAAAAAATCTGGAACTACAGATTATGTGAAAATGACGAGTGTAAAGGATATTTCAGAGGTAGAATTAAATTAAACTTTTTGAAATTTAAATTAAATACTTTATTTTGTATATCGATTTTGATAATAATTTTCTTTTTATTCAATAATTAATAATTGCAGTTAAGTATTTGTCTCTGGCTGCAGTCTTTGGACAGGTTCAATTATGGAACTGTATTGTCTTATGCAAATAAGGAATATGACAATGCTTTTACTTTTACGGATTATAATGGGTACGTTATGGAAATATAAAATAAGTAATTTGAATTTTATGTAACTGTAACGTAACTGTTACATAAATGTTACATAAATGTTACATAGCTAACAGTTCTAAATGACATAAAAATGTAACATAAATGTAACGTCAATGTTACATAAATGTTATATATATAACATAAATGTAACGTAAATGTAACATAAAAGTTACATACATGTAACTTAAATGTAACATAAAAGTCACATAGATGTTTTTTGCACTCCATTTGCCCCACACCACCAAAATACGTCCAATCTGCCCCCTTTTGCACCCCATTTGCCCCACACCACCAAAAAACGCTCAATTTGCCCCCTTTTGCCCTACACCATCAAAATATGCTCAATTAGCCCCCTTTTGGACACATTGTGCACCCCATTTGCCCCACACCACAAAAATAGCCCAATTTGCGCCCCTTTGCCC
>UCOK01014425.1:0-27587 GCA_900474325.1 Synergus umbraculus | reverse complement strand
GCTCTGGAAGGTCTATTGGCTGAGACTCCATTTTAAACTTAGTCAAAGGGTTGCCTGGCAACCACCAAACCTCTTTGTCATAATCAAGCGTCATTCTCAACTCCTTGATCATATCGGTCCCTAAAATTCCTATCGATTTTAATTCAGGAACTATCCTCACTAATAGTCTTTTCCTGAGATTCCCTATCTCTACTGGAATAGACGCTTGCCCCGTAATCTCTACTTCCTCCCCATTTGCGACTATTAGGGTTCGTGAGACGGGCTCTGATACCAAAATTCCTGACTTTTCTATTACCTGTTTGATTTCCTTACCAACGTATGTGTGTGTCGCACCTGTGTCTACTAGCAATTTAAATAATTTGTCCTCAAATCTAATTATTACATGAAACCTTGTTTCGCCTTTACCATTATTTTCCGAGTTTAAATTTTCTGGCGTTCTGGCTCCAGGTGGTTTGTTTCCCTTCGCCCGCCCTTCTAGTTTCCCGAATTCTGATACCTATTTCGGCAATCTCTTGCAATGTGACCAGGTTTGTCACACACATAGCATCTCCAGGTTTGTCTTAGATCCCTAGCGTTTCTACTCGGCCATGGTTTTCTAATTGGATGTTCTGTTACTATCGGGTCAGCCTTTGTTTCTGATATGGGCACGTCAGATTTATTTGTAGGCTCTATCGCTCTTATTTCGGGTTTCTGTTCTCTTCCCGATTCTACCTCGCTAATTCGTACGCTCGGTTCTCGATTTTGTTCCCTTCGCCTGTCTGAGTTTTCTCCCCCTTGGTATCTTCCATATTGGTTTTCATACCACTGCCTCACTGGTTGCCGTTGCTGTCTAGCATTCCTATTTTCAAAATTTTGCACCTGATTATTTTGACGTCTATCAAAGTAATTATCGCTCGGTTTGTTTTTTACCTCCGTTACGGCTAATTCCTGACCTCTAATTCGCGCCTTCAATCTTTCTACTTCCCACTCTCTTCCTATTTCTAAGAGTTCTTCGAACGATTGAAAGTCGTATCTCCTAATATAAGTTTTATAAATCAGGCGCATATTCTCATATGCTTTACGCAACTCCCACTCTAGTGGTTTTCGAGGGATTAGCATACCGAATAATTTTCTGATTTCAGTGAGATATGAACCCAAATCCTGGTTCTCTGATTACAGAATTTTATTCGTTGATGAGTTTCTTCTACGAATCTCTCATCTAGATACGTATTTCTAAAACTCGACAGGAAATCATCAAGGCACTGTCGAATAATTTTGTCCAAATCCACATTGGCGTCACCTATAATTATTTATGAATAAATAAGTATAAAACTAAAGAATTTAGAAATGTGTTAATAGATAATTCGTAATTGAGCTGCTTACCATCAGTTTCTAGACGTCCAGCTTGTGGATATTAATGGACAAAAATCGGTTTTTTCAAATTTTCACGCAGAAAAATCTACTTTAAATCCTTCAGCTTTCTGTCTTGGGCAATAAGAAGTAGAAGGAACAATTTAAAATGAACTTGTGAGAAATGCTAGTGTAAATCAGTATAACACTGCTTTACACTGATAAAAATTTCTTCTTCAAATCTGTGACTGTGAAACACATGATAGGATATGAGATCCTCGGGACTGTAGCTAATAAAAACTTCTGTTTTCTCAATCTTGTAAGCCATTAATTTCATATTGTGGCTTACTGTTTGCACCTCTTTGCAAACAAAAATGGGTAATTCATTTGTAACCAAAATAGAATATAATTCGGCAAATACAGGTAGATTTTCCTCAGTGCATCCAATAGGAACATAGCACTTATTAGCTACATACTTTCGACCCTTATATATCACCCAAGAAGTTTTAGCGAGCAGTATATCATTCGGAAAGAGATCGGCAAACGGAAGATCTGCCGTTGCAATCACTTTGACTGGGCCAGTTTTGAATTCCTTTTCTAAAGATGATTATAATGTCCACGCTTGGTGTAACTGGTGCCTTTCTGATAGAGTAAATGGCAAATTTTTAAAATTTCTCATGGATTGAACGATTCGCTTAAAAACTGATGTTTTGCTTCCATACGCATGCACCAAAAGTAATAAAGTGGACCGATTCTATTGATATAAGTAGCGTAATGGGTGAGAAAATGTTGTTTTGGTGTAAAATTTATATTTTGTTGTCCATTTTCATCATTTTGTGAATAAAGAGTTGAAAAAGTTTCCAAGTAATCAGAAATGACCCATTTTAAATACTGCAGCATTCCGTGACTGATTCTTTGTCCAAACGAAATACTTATTATCTCCAATAATTGAATATAATTCGCGAAAAATGGACAATCTTGTGGTATAGTATCTTGTATAACATAGGGAAGGATAAATGCTAACAGACACATTTGGGAAGCTGTTTGATGAAAATTGGCTCCCACTGTCAGATGTTGACTTTTTATTTTTGAAGGTTTTGATGAAAGTTCACTGTAGCCATAGTCAAAGTTGTCTATTCTTTCATTAACTCTGTCTAAGTCTATATGGTTTAAGATAACATTACGAAAGAGATGCTGAATGTTTAGTGGAAGGGCGCCAAGCAAAATATCATGCACAATATCTGGTGGTGTTGCGAGAGTCACGTGAAACCCTGTTAGTTCATTCAAAGGACAGCCTCTGTTAATTCCATAGTCCCTACTCAATTGATCTGCTTCTTGACCTTCAGCTGCTATAATTTTCTCAACTTGTGCATCATGGACTTCTGGTGTTCTGAGAAGATTTAAGTCTTCTTCAGTCATTTCTCGAATTTGCTCCAAGGAGGCCATACAATACCCAGATAACAATCGTGCGGCGCACGTGTCCCGCATGCCGTGCGACTCACGCGTGCGAGCGAAATGCGGTCATTTCGTACGCACGAACTTTAATTTCGTGACGGGCATTTTAGTGCGTCGCATATGTGTTGCACCATGCAATTACGCATGAGGCACGCAATGTCTGGCAATTGTTGAGGCATATGCGACGCACAGAACGGCTGGCACGCATTAAAAATATTATTAAAATATTGTTAAAAAGTGCAAAATATTGTTGATATCGTTCAAGAAATTACAATGAGAATCAACTTTACAACTTTTAGACTGTTTTTTCATAAAATAAAAATTAGAAAATAAAATTTAGAAATATAAACAGAGCAAATTAATATATATTGCAAACAATTTACAATAACCTTCTTTATTACGAATAACTTTTATTAATATAATATATAATAACATATATTAATGTTTGAGATTTTTTCGATTTCTTCTAAAGTATTTTTCATTGAAAAATTCAGAATAATAATTAAAAACGAAAAGTTCTGGACGAATAAATTCGACCTATTTACTTTGTCATGTTCTATTTTAATTTACATACAAAATTGTTTATTTCTATTTTTCAAAGTTAACAAAAAATATATGCAAAAAACATAGTACATATAATATAAATAAGAATCTTATTAATAATTTAATTTGATTTTGAATCGCGCGCCACAGCAGAAAAAGCAACCCGCGCAGACATCGTCAACTTCGGGAGTGTACGCGCATGCAGCTGCATGCATCCGGTGTCGAATTTCCGTTTTCCGCGCTACTGTGTTTGTTTATGTTCAAGCGAGACTTCGAGTTGTTTGTCCACTTTTTCTCGACAAGAAAGTTTATGTGAATCCAAATTTTGTGGGATCGCTAGATATTGTTTCTACAATTTGCACAATTGTGGTAAGTACCATTATATATGCGCGGATTACAGAAACAAAATTCTAACCTCTTTGCGTTTATTTTAATATAATTTGTATTATTTGCGTTTGTAATGGAATCTGGAAAAATCTAAGTGATAATTATTAATTATATCAAATAGCGTACTTTTTGTTACCTTTTTTGGTTTAACAGAGTGTCTACCCACCGCGGAAAACTTGGAATTGTCAGGGAATTTTTTTATATTACCTGTCAAGATTTGGAAATTTCAGGGAATTTTTTTCAGTCAGAATTCTTTCGAGTGTATTTAATTTCTTTTGAATAAATTAATTAACTAAGGCTGTGACGACCGGGAAACCGAGAAAGATCAGAAAATGAGTCGAAAGATCGCGAGTTTCTTTCAGATCGCAGTAATATAAGATTAAGTAAAGTTTTGATTCTTTTAATAATAATTGTCAATATATAAATTGGATTGATGTTTCAGACGTATATTCTGACGATTTTTTTTACATTTACATAATGTTTCCAAAATTTTTATTTATTGGCTAGTAGAAATTTATTATCCGGCGAGTTAAAATAAATATTTGCACTTTTTGCGTTAAATTTTGTGGTTCCGAATTCTGAGACACTTTCTTCATCATCATGTTCGCTGGATGTTCAAAGATATTTTCACATTTAGAAAGTGGCTTCTTTTGTCAAATAAGTTTACATAATGACAAATATCATTCATGAATGAAGAACTTCTAATAAAAATGTATACATAAATAGCTTTCATGTTATTTGAAAGAATATTTATTATTTTTATACATTGACTAGAATTGGATAATTAACATTCCTTTGTATGATTTTACAAAGCTCTGGAAGTTTTACATTGAAAATGTTAATTTGCAAATTACATATTAATACACAACTAATCTGAATTCGCCAACGTTGGTAAAAATTCTACAAAAATTTTTTGCATCGTACGATATTGTTTTATATCGAGTTGAAATAATACAGAGAAAAATATCATCCTTGAGTCGTTTTAAGATAACACTTGTAAATAACACCCGTAAAAATATATGTGCCACTTGACAACATAATTTTTTGTCACTTGGACTTTAAGAGAGATAAAAATTGGAACCAAAAAGCATTGAACGTCATATTAATGTACGCTAGGGTGGTTGTAAAACGCTTTTTTATAATTTTATAATTTTCGTAAAATAAATTTTTCCCCTATAAACTTCTCTAATACTCAAGTTTCGAAGTTGGCGTAAATAAAATAAAGGTTCCTTGCATTTCATTAAAAAATAACAAAGTTATGGTTCTATTTAATTTTCAAATATTAGTTTTTTCACTATAACTTCTCTAATATTCAAAATTCGGAGCTGACGTAAGGAAAATAAAGGTTCCTTGCGTTGAGGTGAATCCGATTGACCTATAAAATTTACCCTAACTTACATCTTCCATAGTTTTGAATACTTGTTTGAACTTTCAAGAATTCCCTAACAATTTTACAATTCATTTCATGTTGACTGAAGAGGTTGCTGAATGACAGTACATAAGTTTGGGGAAATGGATAAAAAGGCAAAGAAGTTTTCACTTCTTAGTGAGCGGCAAAAAAGGAGGAGGTTGAATACAATTCGTCAGGCGGGACATGACGATGGTGATGCTGAGCAAGATACTGACGTTTCCTATTCTAGCAATGATGAAAGAGCGGACGCTCGTGCAGAATTACAAGCACCTCCTGAATTAGCAGTTGCAACTGGGTCTCAAAATTCTGCCGAAGAAGAGCTGTCTGATGATGAAGATACTGAAAGTTCTATCCAGGACGATAGTGGCGAAGAAGAATTTTATGTTGATATTCCTGATGAAAACGCACGAGAAAATAATGAGAACGTCGAATCGAGTTCTTCGGAGGAAGAAGATTTTTATCAAAATCCGGTGCTTTTACGCAAAAACGCGTTGAAAAATGCATTTCTGGCAGCCAATATTAATCATAAACAAGGCAATATTTTGCTTAAATCGTTGAGACAACAACCTTTCGGGTTTACATTTCTGCCCAAAGATAGTAGAACGTTATTGCAGACTACAAATGTTGTTGCAAGCAGATTTGTCCAACAAATTGGAGGTGGAGAATATTTACATATTGGTTTTAAATCTACAATCACGAAGAAATTACAGAGTCTTCCTGAGAATACGTTACCAGAACGGATAATAATTGATTTGAGCACGGACGGTGTAAAGGTAGACAAGGGCTGTGAACAATTTTGGCCACTTCAATATCGGTGCTTTATAGCTGATGCACCTGCCAGGGCATTTTCCTTGAATCACTACGGTCACACGTCGTCGAACGCATGCTCTAAATGTAAAGTCCAAGGTCATCATTGTGATGTACAAGGTTTTCATGGAACGATGATTTTTCAAGGCATTAGACATCCGCTAAGAACTGATGAAGAATATCAAAATCTTACAGATGAAGACCACCACAAAGGCAGAAGTCCATTAGCTCCTTTGTTGGGATTAGTCACGCAAGTTCCGTTCGAGATTATGCACTTAATTTGGTTGGGGAATGTGAAGAAAGTAATGTCAGCACACGTGAATGGGCAGTTTGGATTTCGAAGACTGAATGTTAGAAAATTAAATATTGTAAATTCTAGAATGACACTGCTCAAACTGTACTGCCCCTCCGAGTTCAATCGCCGGCCAAGTGAAATGACTCATTTGCACAGCTTTAAGGCTACAGAATTTAGACAGTTGTGTTTGTACACTGCTCCAGTTGTTTTAAAGAACGTTTTTTCCGAGGATCATTATCAACACTTCATAATACTTCATTGTGTCATGCGCCTTCTTTGTTCAGAAGAGACGCCACGAGAAATGTTCGCTTTTTGCAAAGAGGCTCTAGATAGCTATGTTACGATGTGTGAGCAACTGTATGGGCAACAGTTTCTTTCATATAATGTGCACGGTCTATTACACCTAGTGTCCGACATTGAAAGACTAGGAAGCACTTCTGATTCTTTTAGTGCATTTTCTTTCGAGAACAACATGCCAGAATTGAGGAAACTTCTTCGCAAGCCGCACCTTAAACTTCAGCAAGTATATAAAAGAATGGACGAACTGAACGACTACGTTGTACCTCCACTACAAAATCATATTCCAGTTCGTGTGTCTCAAATTCATGCATAAGGACCTCTCCCAGCAGAGATTCCTATTCATCTTTGCCGCCAATTTCACAAGCTACAAGTAAATAAATGTGTACTTGCAACATCATTACGTGACAGTTGCTGTGTTTTGAAAAATTCTACAATCTGCATCATAAAAAATATCGTTCAAACGGAAAGAGATATCTTTTTGATTGTTCAAGAATTTCATGCGGCAACTGAAATATATAATGTTGGAATATCGTCGGACACAGTAGGTGCGTGTACCTTTGCACTCAATTATCTGAACAAGTCCGAGCAGTTAACTTGAAAGAAGTGAAAGCAAAAAGCTACAGGATGCCACAATGGAGCAATGTGGAAGGAGAAGAAGAATTTGTTATTGAAAACGAGTGGATCTGCGTAAATTTATTGACACCACTAGTATTGCCTGAAAATTAGATTGGATCAATGAAATATTCGGATTTCAGAAAAAAGGTGATCAAAATCAGCTCAAAATTTCTGCTCGCACAAGAAATCTCAAAATTGCATGTCATACATTTTCTTCAACAAAACATTTCTTTTCATTATGGGCATGTTTTAATTACCATATGAGTAAATTAATATAACCCAGGATTTTTTATACAATTTTTACTTTTTCAAAAAAAGAATAGTCATCATCTTCCAGGAACGTGAGCACGGACGAATATTGACTATTATTTCCTTGAAAAAGTAAAAATTGTACCAAAAAAAAACGGGTTATTTAAATTTGCTCTTATTGTAATTAACACTTATAGCTGTGTAGTTTTAGAATTTATTTCAATGTTTCTCAGATTTTTCCAACATTTCCTGCAATATTAACAGCTTTCCCAAAATCTGAACTTTTCTTTTTAATGGCATGTCCTAATTACCATATGAACAAATTTAGATAAACCATTTATTTTTGTACAATTTTTACTTTAAAAAAAAAAAATAATAGTCATCATCCTTTAAGAACTATTATTTATTTGAAAAAGTAAAAATTGTTAAAAAAAACGGGTTATCTAAATGTGCTCATATAGTAATTAACACATGCCCTTAAATTAAAATTGTGCGTATTAAAGGCATATGTATATGTAATACGATTTTCATTGATTTGAATCAAAGTATTACATTTACATTAACTATTACATTAATACTATACCTTGCATGCTATACTATACATATATTAAACATTAACAAAATTATATATTTTATATTATTACGATTATTACATTTGATTAAATAAACAATTTTTTTCTGAAAATAGATAAGTATTTTATGTGCGAACATTTTGTTTTGAACTAAAGATCTTTATTTTGAATGTTTTCCAACCTCTCTTTCTGATAGTTACTGATTTTGTTTGCACGAAAAATTATTCTACTTGAAATCATACGTTAGTAAAAATTGCATAAAAACTATAGGTATTTGTAAATAATAAACAGTTAATATTTACATATTCTTATTTTCAGTATCATCATGGAACCTCATCACAACACAAAACATAAAAATAAGGCAAAGTTGCCTCTTTTCTCGAAAACCCCACGAGTATCAACTAGCGGTCGTATTATTGTAGCTCCTAAAAAAATTCTACCGACGTCTTCTGATGAGGAGATGAACCGCAAAAGGCCTACTGCTCAAAAAAGTGTGGCAAATGAAATAAAAAGACTAAAATAAGTTGCAGAAAAACTGCAAAGGAAGCGTGAAAGTAACGAATTTTCTACAACCCAGTTGTCTTTCATCTCGAGTATTGAAGAGGATAAACTATCTAAGTCATCCTGCTCTGCGTCCAACCTGCCTTCGACTTCATCAGCAATACTTCTGTAAGCCAATTTCAATAAATCTTGTATAAATTTTAAATTGTAATCATATGATACGTTCATTTTCTCAAAAGGCTTCATGCGAATCTAATGTTTATAGTACCTATATTTTATTATTTCATGCAAAAAATTTCTTTTTTCTGGCCCCATCGAAACACCCTGGTTACTTCACTTGAATTGTAAAAATTCACTTTCGTCAAAATACCTTTCGTTTCATCATAAATACACTACTATACACAATATGCTTTTTTCTTGTTCCAAATTTTAACTTTATTTCTATAAATTGTACTAAACCTGAATGTGTTTTATTACGTACAATATTTCCAATTCATACGTATTATTAATTTTGATGAGTAATATTTTCCTAAAAATCATGCACGAATTAATAGTATTTGACAGTAATTGAAAGTTGCACATTAGGGTCCTCAAATGAAGCTATAATCGCATTGTAAATATCATTGTTTTCACTTTCTTACAGTCATGATAAAACAATATCCGTCGACCCACTACCTGATATTATCAATGCTCAAGGAATATCTCCGATGGACTTCACTGACGATCATCCTTCTATAGTTATAGAAGAATTGGATACCGACATTACCCACAACCTTTCACTAGACGAATTGAAGAAAATCTCAACGTGAGTGAAGTAGTTAAATTTCCTATTATGTCTTTCGAAATCGTATAAATGTATACAGTGATTGTAAAAGTCGCAACAAATCTTTTGAGATATTCCACAACAGTTTTCTGGTTGCTTTCAAAGTCTTATCAGGACTTCTAGAGTTTCCAAAAATTAAAACAAAAATATTCTTTCATTATTTAAGGGCATGCTTTAAGACGACGTTATATCACTAAATTAGCGACGTTTAGTCACTAAATTGTGTTTTGACATTTATTTCGAGTCGAAATATCATTGTGTTTGGCTATGGTGAAGTCCAAACAAATTTTCATAACGTCGCCGTAAAGCATGCCCTTAAATTGTTTAATTTATTCTAATTTCTTAGAATTAGAATTCTACTCTTCTTCAGACATATTTTTGCATATTTTACATATTTTTTTATTCCAACGTCTCTGTGCAGAAATATGGAACAACAAACGCAAATATTGTTCCAAATATTGGAGCAAGGCCAAAAATCATTGAAGCAAAATGACGTAATTATTGAAACATTGAAGAAATTGGCAGATCGGAATCGTTCGATAAATGATAACTTGTCTGAAACCTTTTATCAACCTCTTAAGGGTTACCCATTAAAAACGATTGAGGAATTTCAAAAACTTGAAAGCGTTGAAAACAATGACTTACGAGATAAACTGGTAGGCATTTTAATTTCTTTTAATTTAGCTTATTCTTCCATGAGCAAGCATAGTACTCTTTGGATGAGCACAACTTCGCACCTATATAGTTTATTTTTTATTTTTATCGATTTATATAAATGCGTATTACTCTATCTCATCCTTATTAGTTAGTTTACAATCTTCAATTATGTTTATGGAGACATAAATAATTTTTCTTGAAGCAAAAATTGAAAAGAACTTCTAATTTTAACTGTTAATATTTTGGTTCTCTCAGTCCATAAAAGATTCTTGAAGTACAATATTTCTTCTATATAAAAATAAAGATATCATTTTTGTAATTCATCTTACTATGTTGCAGTCAAATCACCTGCTTCAACTGGGAGGATCATCGGTAAGGGAATTCCTAAGCTGCGCTATTAAGGAAATTATGTCAAGTGAACTGGTTTGCAATTTTAATTGGGCTCTTAAAAAAGGTTTTGAAACTTTTGGAGACACAAGAGTTTCCAAGACTCTCTACGGTAACCTTTAATCTATTTTTATAAAAGAAAATACTTTGAATCTTCTTCGCGTTTATAGTAAATGTAATATTGATATTCTTTTTTAGACACCGCTCACAAATGTCAATTCTTTGCTGGTCCGGAAAGCAAAGACCACTTCAAAACTCATGTTCAAGAAGTTTTTAGAGCAATAAAGCAGAAGCACCGAAGCAATTTAAGAAAATCGCTGCCAGCAGAAAATGAAGAATTGAACGAAGAAGACGAGACATATCTGCGTAACAAAATCAAAGACTTGGAAGAGCGTATCGAACGTTCCCAAAATCGAGAAGAAGATGAAGAGGATTATGAAGGCGACGAGGAATAATACGTCAAAATAAATATCAGGATAAGATTGAATTTTACGGTTGTTAACTATATATAGTTCCTATTAGTTAAACTGAATTTTACGGCTGTTAACTATATATAGTTCCTAGTATTAGTTAAGAGTATATGGACGGTATACTTTGCATTCATCATAAATAACTAAATATTTTATTATGTTTTCAACAGAATTTTGTATTCACTATTTCAGTTTTTATATTTATTATTATCAATAATATTTATTTTTACTTTCATCATACTATAATAAAAATGTTTCTACTATTAATTGATTTTGTGTCAATGTATATTTATTTTGACTATCATGTAAAAGGGTACAGCTTGTAAAATTATCGATGATGTAAATCAAATAAAAATTTCAATCATCGATAACTAACAAACTGGACTCTATTCTGATGTCATAATTATTATAATTTAATTAATTATTAATCCTCATTATTGTACACGCACTAATATAGATCGCATTATGCCCGCACGCGTGCGGATCGCATGAGTCGCATGACATGCGACGCATATGCGTCGCATATGCGGACGCATCTGTGTCATCGTCTGAGCGCGTGACCTCAGCATGCGCGCACCATGCGGAGAAATTGTTATCTGGGAACACTCTGTGCTAGGAGTTTATCGCGAATAAAGTTAATTTTACGTTAAAATCTGATATATGTGCGTGGTATAAAATATACCACGTCACAATATATATATATATATATATATATATATAAAGGAAACGGGACCACTCTCTCAATTCCTGACACAGCGGCGGCGGCGAGATCTTTTTATAATATATATATATATATATATATAATCACGGGAAATATATATCTCGCCTCCACCATTTCCCGTGATAATATATTAAATTTTTTTGCATATATACTTTGAGGGGGAGTTTCTGAACACATTTTTCAAAAGAGGGGTAAAGATTTCTCATTTTTGAAATTCATGTATTTTGTAGGTATATACAGGTACTAGTCACCTCACCTGTATACATGGAAGCGTGAAAGTCTTAATGCGTACTCACCTCAGGCGTGTTGCCAAATTTTGTGAGGTATGATCGTATTGTTCGTACCTGCTTCATATATAAATACAGGAGAGAATCGGATGGTTTGAGCAATGTTTTGTTTTTTGGGTATAAAAGCACACTTAAACTAATCCCATTTCGTTAAGGGCGATGGAATCTGAAAGTAAAAACTGTCAACAAACTGTCAAAATCTGTGGAAAGAATTAAAGCGATCATATGGACTAGAATTTTTCCAGCGAAAGGCAAAAGAGGGAAAATTTATAGGTTTTAGATAGAAAAAAATAGAGAGAAGAAATGAATAAGGGGCGCTTGATGATAAGTTTGTCGAATATCACTTTTATAGTCCCAAAATAGCGTGTAATTATTTCCTGTCAGAAACGGCGGACATTTTGACTTCCATGATGGAAGAAACTAAATGTTAACAGCTGCGATAGTGGCACCCTGCGCGCGCAACAAGTTTTGGCTTCCTGCTAGAGAAATTCTCCCATTGGTCAATTTAATTTGATTTTGAATCGTGCGCCAGATTACAGTCAATTGCAGAATATCTCAAGCAGGAAACTTATCATCAAACTTATCATCAAGCGCCCCTTATTCATTTCTTCTATCTATTTTTTTCTATCTAAAACCTATAAATTTTCCCTCTTTTGCCTTTCGCTGGAAAAATTCTAGTCCACATGAAAAGTTGACAGAATTAGACAGACGCGCAACAAGCGTCTCAAAACAGTGGGTGTCGGGAGCCACCCTACACATTAAAAATCAATAAAAAAAACAAGAAAAGATTAAAACCCCTCAAAAACTGCGTTTATTGTGGAATTGTATTATCCTTCTAATAATTTCGACATCCATGCATATTGCAAGTAGGTATACTCGAATTACTGTCTGGGTAACTTAACCCCGTTATTGTTGCGCCCCTGGGATCTGAGTTTTTCTACATGAGAAATTTTCAAATTCCATCAGCCTTAAATAATTTTTTTTTCGAAAATAAGTTTTTCTTTATAAAAGTTATTACTAATGGTTTAATGGCATATCGATTAACATTAGTTAATTAATTTTGAATTAGTTAAACAAATTAAATTTGTTTAAATAATTTTTTTACGAAAATTATTTTTTATTAAAGATTATTACCATTGATTTAATGGGATATTTATCAACAATGATTAATTATTTTTAACTACCCTAAAAATTGAATTTGTTTAAATAGTTTTGTTTAGTAAAATAGTTATAAACATTAATGAACTAATTTTTCATTATTTAAACAAATACCATTCGCTGAAAAAAAATTTTTTTCCAAAAATTCGAAGAATTCTTCACTTTTCATCGTTACGTGAAATTTTATTTTCAAATAATATATTTTGAAATTTTTTTTCTCCGTTTGCAAACCAGGAGGACAGTTATAAAATTATACAAAGTTGGAAACAAAGATATTAATTAATTTTTCAGAATAAAATTTTTTTTCGTAAACAATGAAAATTTTATTATTAACAAAATATACTATAATAACATTCTAACCGTAACATTACTGAAAATTTTTGAACAAATTATTAAAAAAAGAAGTTTATATAATGTTTTTTATAAATAACTCACTGTTTATTAATAAAAAGTGATGTATACTTTACTTACATTTAGAGCTGGATACTTCATTTGCATTAAAACATTCAAATAAGGCTGTACTTGCCCCGCATGGTGCAGTCAGATGATTATATGTAAGAAAGGTCCACTTTGCAGTCATAGCTCGTCACCTATTAGAGCTAAGATATCCTCTTTTTTTCATTTTACGCAGAATTGAGTCTATTTTAATTTCCTTCCGCTGCGTTTCGTCCGCAGATCAAAAAGAAACGAGGTATATTTGAAAGTCCCAATTTTTCGAATTTTAGTGAAAAAATGCAAAAAAAAAGGAGTTTTTGAGAGATCATAAATCACGTACTACTGGCACCAGAATATCCTTTTTTTTTAATAGATGCATAGTTTTGTTTACTTTTTTTCATTCTCTGGCATCACTATCATAATTTTCCCTTAGAATACCCTGTTACAAGAAAACTCCGCAGAGGGAAATTGCCCGGAAAAATGGGTCAAAAGTGGCCCACTTTAAGTGGTCATAACTTTTGACCTACTGGGGTTAGGACTTTGCCCCTTGCGGCAAATTAAAGATAAATACATGAAATTTTACTCATCTCTAGAAATTATTTTCATAAAATCATTAGGTTCGTTGGTATAGAGAATGTTGCAAAAAGTAGTGATTTTTCGACGAAATTCAGAAAAAAAGTGGTTGTTTGAAATCACTGTAACAACGCAATGGAAATGGTCCGTCCACGCAAACTTGATTTTTGAAAATTCTTTTAAAAAAAAAACACCCTTTGGCAATCGATCTACGGCACACATTTTTAAGGGACATTCAGGACCCCATCCAGAAGCTATTTCCAAGAAAAAATTGCGTCTGGGAATTATTACTGAAAATAATGCTTTTTTATGACGTGCTGCCTGGACTATAGTAAAAAGTGAGTATTTATATTTTTTAATCAAAAATGAAGTCTTAAGTAAATTAATTTTCTCTTCCTTTCTGTCAAATAGGCATTTCAGTAGGGTTTGCATACAATTAGGGGCTGATATCTTTCGTCTGAAAGAGGAAGGGGTTACACTAAGTAGAAGCAGCACAAACACCTAGGAGAGAGCAGGGCACAGAGGACCAGCGGGGCACAGGGGTTCGCTTCAATAAAATTGTATTTTTTGGTGCGATCTCTTCGTAATGGCCGTAATTACATTCTTTAGTGACTATTTCAGTTGGTGTCAAGTCGAGACGCATTTTGAATCAACGCTTTTGGAAAAAAAATATAAAAAACGAAAATTCAAGGAAAGCTTATAAGAAACTTTCATACCTATAGCCTTCTCATTTGTTTATAAGTTTATTTGTTTATAAGTATTTGTTGAAATGTTTATTAAGTATTATATATGTTAGTGTTCACTTAGCTTACTTTTTGTCGAAGTTTCGTTACCGAAATGTTCCATGTATTAAGGGGTTAGGTGGGTTTGATAATTTCAAAAAATCTATTTTTTTTTGGTCTTATTAAATAGTACAATATAGACCCTTCGGAAGTTCCACCCGTCAGGCCAGATCAGTGCAGTTCAGTGCTCTCAAACGGGGCTACCTGTGCGCGCAGCACGTGTTGGCTTTCTGCTGGAGAAATTCTGCAATTGACTGTAATCTGGCACGCGATTTAAAATCGAATTAAATGGACCAATGGAAGAATTTCTCCACCGGTAAGCCAACAAGTGCTGCGCGCGCAGGTAGCCCCGTTTGAGAGCACTGTATATATTTAAAAAAAATGGTAAAAATACCCTACTTTTTAGCCTCTGAAACCCACCTAACCCCTTAAATGTAGGTTAGCATTCTTTATGAATTGACTGCGGGGGCACAGAGGACCAGGAAGTGCTGGGGCACACAGGACCTATGCAAATTGCGACTATGAATTTTATATACTCATTGTTGATAAAATATTTTTATTTATTTAAAGATTTTTTATTTTAGATGGTGCACATGCATCATGATGCATGTGCTGCAGTAAACGAGGAAGACGAATATATAATTTGTTTGAATTGTTCTTAAACAATGCACGGAGAAAAATTTATAGTAGATCTCACTGTACAATAGTATATTATGGACAGACTAAGCTAGCGATTGGATTTACTAAACTTTGTAGTAGATTTTACCAATGCAGTAGTAAGAATAACTACTGAATGGTTGAATCTACTACAAATATGAGTAAATACAACCGCTAGCTTAGTCTGTCCATAATTTACTATTGTACAGTGAGATCTACTATAAGTTTTTCTCAGTGTGTATAAAAGTTCTTTAATTTCTTCTTTATTTCTTTTTTTAATAACAAAATACGTTTGATAGTAAAAACTAATATTTTATATATGAATGACATACGCGGGGTACAGAGAATCGGCAAAGTCCTCTGTGCCCCGCGGGCTGGGGCACAGAGGTCCAAAAATTTTTTTCCAAATTTTCCATTATATACGCGAATTAAAAATAATAATGTATTCTAGCTAATCGTATATCGAAAGTAGATAGTTTTTGCAATATTTACACCAAATTTCAATTAAAAGTACGTGTTATTTATAATTATATCAACGAAAGAACGCTAAGCGGTCCTCTGTGCCCTGCTCTCCTCTATATAAGAACAGCCAAAGATATTATTACAGTAGATGCGGCATTGCCACAAAATGGCGTCCTCAATATATATAGGTAATCACTTTTTCTGTCCTATTATTATTCTGTCCATTATGGCCATAACATTCAAAAACGAAAACAATTATCATTTTCCTATTATTATTTCAAATTTTTTATTAAAAAATTCTATTTCTAAATGCCGTAACAAAATGAGCATGTGGTATGGCTTTTTTCGCTCAGGTTTTAGTGTTTCATTCGTGGGAAATTTATTTCATTTTTTTCTAAAAATTGTCTCATTGATCTCCATATCATATATTTTTTTCATCAAAATCGGTTCAGCCACTTTATAGAAAAAAATGTTTTTTTTATTTGTCTTTTCCACTTCATAACTCCTATAAAAATAAATTTTCAAGGTTGATGTTTAAAGGGTTCTCGTATTACATGAGTACCAATCTATGGTACCAATTCTGATTTGATAGGTGAAAAAAAAAATCTTTCATAATCGATAAGATTTGTAAATCTTCAATTCAAGACGATCAGTCTTTAAATGTTTCAGTGGGTTCGGGGAATGCAGCGGGGATTCGATAGGTGAAATCGGAGGGTAAAAGAGTGCGAGGGGTCCTCGCACTAGCGCCTCTACATTTGTCACGAGCAACTGGACCAGCACCGCATCTACTGTAATAATATCTTTGGAACAGCTATATAATAGTCTTTTTCGAGGTTTTTTTTCATCTATGAAATACTATTAGTTTATATTTTCTTAAAATTTTATTAGATAACTGTTCTAAAGTAAACAACCAATTATTATCTGTCAAAATTTCAGTTTACAAAAATATATAGAAAGCTTTACGATTCTGTACAAACTTAGAATGTTGTTAAACTCTTACTTAACATTTTTAAAGTATGGAAATTACGATGTCGTAAAAATGTCCCCAAATTTTGTGCACTGGGTGGACTTATGGAATAAAAAAAATAGATTTTCATACAAAAATGTTGAGAGCCTTCAATTTTGGTCCGATGTTTTTTTTTTTATTTTTTAATTGAAGTGCCTTCAATTCTGAAGAGCATCACAATCCAAACTTTTGTCTCTTCTATTTTTTGATCAATAATATTTTAACTGTTTAGGTAAACTTTATATTGTTGTAAATTAATGTTTGAGGGCACACGGAGTACAAATACTTTGTGCATTATTCCATTCAATATTTAAAAACAAATTTTGTGAAGAAATTGGTAAATAGTTTTATGTGCAAAATTTTATTTGTTATATATGCGTTAAAATTTACAAATATCGATTATTTATAAGTATATATAAAATATATCAACAAATAAACCATGTTCTTAATTTTTAATGTTTCTTAGTTTTTTTATAAGACTTATTTTTATTTTTTATAAAAGTCAAATCAAAAATTATGTTTCTTTGACCGTATATCAATACTAGAATTTCTTTGATTTAAAGAAACTGTTTTCTGGGTGTAACAAAAATTTAAAAAATGTCCTATCGGGGCAACTGAAGGGTAAAGTTTTGTAGGAATCTTGTGGTGCTTACAGGGATCGTTTATGGACACTATAGAGGGCCCACCGTGGCCTCACATAGGGCCACTTTGTTGGCCCTTCGTAGGGTGCCTACATGGGGCTTTTGAAGGTGAGTATGTCAAAACTATGTTGGTCTTTCATAGTTTACCATCATGGGGCCAACATAATAAGGGGGCAAACTACGTGGGGCCCCGCGGGGGCCAACTCAAAATTTCCACACGGGAGTAAAAAGGCATCTTAAATAAACGTCGAAATTAGGCCATCAGTGAAAAGGCGAAACCAAAAGAAAATAACAGAAGCGCCACACTGTAAAGCAAACAAGCACACAACACTTTTAACAAAACCAATCACTATTTTAGAATAATAAATGTTTAGGGAAAAGACTAAAAGAGATTTTACCTCTCAGAATCCCTCTGAGCTCGAGAGAGTGGCGCAAAAGATGCTCAATGGTCAAGCGAGCAGTCAATAAGTAATTGATTTCCTAAATCATACCAGCTCGCTTGTCACCAAGCCTTCTCCCTGCTCCCCACTCTTCTAATCAAATAATACAAATTGATTGGTTTTGCTATTCGCGTCTCACATTCATACTTATATTAATATTTTGAGAAGCGCGCTGAATTCCAACACACCGCTTCACGTCCACAGCTTATTACCTTCCAGAATTGTAGGAAAACAATAAAAGATGAAAGTGTTCTCATTTTTTCTCAGAAACGGATATGGACACAATTCAAATTAGTGTCTGAAATGATGAAATTGACAGAATTGAACCTGAGATACAATATGACTTTGTAAGATGATTAAAATTTTCTTTTAAAATTGAAAAATCAAAGTTTAATATCATTTTCCGAGAAAACACATAAGGCCAACTTTTACATCCATTAATGCTTTTAGACAATCAAAATTGAATGTGCAACAGCATACCCATTCAAAATTGGAATCTTCACTAAGAGCACACTGTCATATGAATTAACGATTCACTCAAACACAACAATTGAATATCTCGGAATACATAGTCGACAAATTCGACAATCAATTGTTGAAGCGAAAAAAATATTTTTCTCTCGTATCAATAAAGCAATCGGTTAAATTAGTACGTCATATTGGTTATACAAAAATAAATATTTAAATTTTAGATTATTTTAGTTATAAAATTTTAAATTAATTTAAATTAATTTGCGAAGAACATATACACAGAGAAACTTTTCATTGTAGAATGTAATATTATAATATTCATTTTTACTAAAGTCAATAGGAAAGTGAGGATATAGTGTCAGTTTTTTAGAAATTACTATTTTGAATTTTAAATTTACAAAAGTCAATTGTAAAGTCACATCTCAGTCGGAATTACCATAGTCTTTAGGAGATAGCGCAACCACATTTATAACTTTTCCTATCGAAAATAGGAAATAATTCTACTTTCATAATAAAAAAATCCACAGCATTCGTGAATTCTACCATAGTTCATATTAGATTAGTACACTACCACTTCGCCATAGATATTTTATTAAAACCTTATGATTTTCCTTTCTGCTACTATAAGAATGGAAATTAAGTAAAAGATAGATATTGTGGTTTCAAAGTGAAGAGTTTAAATGAGAGAAATTTGCAGGCAAAGTTCGCAAATATTTCACAATAATGAAATGTCAGCCGATCGAAGAAAAGTGTTTCATCTCTGCCCGACTTCACCTATTAAGAACATTTAGAACTTACCTCATTTAGTTATTAAGCTAAAATGTGAATTTTTCATTTTTAAAGAAAATAAAGAAAATAGTTACACAAATCATTTAAGGTGTTAAAAAAGATATAGTTTTCAAACTTTGACTCTTTTATGATTATGTTATGATACTGTTATATGTCGATATCTCAAGTTATTTGGCTAAAGATTTGAAATTTTTCAAGAAAATTCAAAAAATGGTTATACCATTCTTGTAGAGCTTTCAGAAAGTAACATTTTTCATCTCTTAACTTTTTTGCATAGCTTGAGTTATTGTTATGCACTGCTAAATTAGACACGCCTATCGTGCAGATAGGAGATAGTGCATAAGGATGAGCGCTGCGCCGCTCGAGTCAGTTCTTCTTAGATTGCGCTCCTATGAACTACTTGGTAGTTTACGAACTACAATAAAGTGATGTCATCATAATTATATCACTGTGTAATTAATAAAAAGTTAGAAGCCTGTTTTGCGGCATAACATTTTGGCGTTCCTGCCAGAATAGGCATTTTTCGACAAAAAATCTGCAGATTCTTATCACATAAAGACCTATCTGGGATTACTGAAGTCTACGAATCAGTAAAGGTGCAGAACCCTAGGGGATTCAAATAAGAAGAAGTCCGGATTGATCTACAGACAATCCGTATACACAAAACTTTGAACGAGGCTCACAATCAGGTGGAAGACGCATCTGCGAGCCAGCGCCCTGCCAAACCTCGCCCAGAAACGAAGACCTGTAGCAGCTGCCATAGTACGCTATCAGCCGATCGAGTTTTGGATAACCAGCATCAGCGATCCACGGAAACTGAACTGGATATCGAAGAAACAAGCGATCACAGTGAGTCAAAGATAGATTTTAAGATCGTTGGTATACTCCTGGTGTTTCAGAGCACTGCCACTCGTCAATAAACTAAATAACACTACTTTCAGAATCAGTAAATTGTAGTAGAACGATATACTGCATTCTGAAGTATTAAAGGACAAAAGTCCAAAATTACACAAAGAAAATTGTAACGCGTTTAGAATCTATAATCCGACATTCTTAGAAATAAGCACACATTCAAAAATCATATAGGAAAAGATATCCTACACTGGCTGAATCTTACCGAATTCCGCGCGAATACGCTACCGACGAAACAGACAGTTCAGACGATCCTTTGGACGAAATACTTTTCCCATTTACCATCGCAAATCTGTCTCGCTCTCAATCTCCAACCCTTCCTCAGTCTTCTGAATCATTGTCAACGAACGAACTGCTTGTGCAAATATTAGCAGAAATTTCCAGTTTAGCAAAAAAATTAGTATTTTCTGGTCAAGTGTTGATGGACAGCCCCGATACTGCATCAGATGCAGTGCTTCCAGTCGAAGAAGAAGACGAGGAAGAGCGGGCAAACGAAGCCCGAAGACGACGAAATCAACAATTATTGGAAGAAACAGAAAGAGAAAGCACGAACAACCAGAGAACAACCGAGGAAGAAACTTTAAAAGCGAAAGATATCCTCGACACCATCACTATACTAAACGGACAAGATAATATAGGAGTCGAAGATTTTATCAAAAAGTGTCAAGAGAGCTAAACTACGCTGCTCTCAACCAAATATCTTGTTACACTTTATTATGGAACAGAAAGTCAAGGGTTTAGCAGAAAAAGCCATACGCTTTATTCCTATAGATTCCTATGACGATCTATTCAATGCTCTCCGACAAAATTTGAAGCAATTTGGATCAACATTACAATTCAACCACAACAATTCAATTTGAAACCATAAACACAATAAATTCACGAGACGTGAATACTTTCCAAAAAGGATTCGATTGCACACAGGAATACCAGCAAAGGATAGAAGAACTAATTAAGCTTTCCAAAATCGAACACAAAGAATCAGACATTAAGGATGTTATAAAAAAGATTATCCTAAAGTATCAAGAAGTTTATACATTAGAAAAAGATCCACTTCCTTGTACGAGTCTTACGGAACACGAAATCATATTGACTTCTAGGAAAATAATCAACCTACGATCTCACAAGTTGCCTGAAAAACATCGCGAATTTTCTCTTCAAGAAACAAATAAATTATTATAAAAAGGAATTATCAGACACTCACAATCTCCTTTTAATTCACCACTTTGGATCATACCTAAAAAAGGTAATAAATTGAGAATGGTTATTGATTATCAACAAATTAACAAGGACACTGACCAAGACGCATATCCACTACCTCTGATAGATGATATATTGGATAAATTAGGAAAATTGAAATTCTTTTCTGCATTCGATCTCTCAGCAGGGTTCCTCCAAATCCCAATGAAGGAAGAATGTAAAAAATATACTGCCTTTTCAACATCACAGGGTCATTTTGAATATAACAGAATGCCATTTGGAATTAAGAATGCACCAGAAACATTCCAACGTATGATGGATAGGGCATTCAATGGTTTGGTAGGTCGAAACTATTTTATATTGTGACGTTGCAGATTTTTAATCTGTAACGTCAAAAGATATAGTTAACCGGCACCGGAGACAATAGCTGTTTTGACTCGCGTTGTATTACAAGCGACCAGAAAGAGAGCCACACCACGAATTTTCGGAGCACTCTCGAAATTAACTATACAAATCTAATTGCCTTCGAATATTAATTTTTTATGTAAACCTCGAGCATTCGTAATCACCAACGACACCAGGATCAAATTGGGGATTCGAAGTTCATAGAAGGAAGGACGATATTGGAATTTTACATGAAGGAAGGAAGGATGTCCATTTGAATGCTATTAGTACTCCCGCCAGACGCCAGAGCCCGTCACCTCTCAGGCTGTGAATGTATCGCCTCAGTAGACAGCTGAGACGCGCGGAACCCCGCGCGTCTGACGAATATGAAAACCACTACTCAAGAGCCTATACAGCCCGATGTATCACGGATTATCATTCTATTTAATATATCTGATTTTTAAGAGACACTACGAAGAATGCTCAGCCATTCTGTGACTCTTTCCGAACAATTTAAAGAACAAGTGCAGGGCGCACTGTCAAATAGTTATATTGGTGACTAGTGACAGGACTTTTCTTTACTACGTCACTAGTCACATGATTTCGATAACTGCTATGATTGGCTGCGTGGACTCGACATTCATGATGGTGGCTGACTGACTTCCGTCCGCCTGTCAACGAACTTCCACCTCGTTCCCTGAGCGTCACTCTCTTTCTGGAAGTGAATTCGGCAAGTTGGTTTGTCTCTGCGTTGCCCAGGATTTATATAGCTATTGCCAAATTGAGAGGCTAATTCAAGGACTTTATTATATTTTTAACGTCGATCTAGATTGCTATTATGGCAGAGGTACGAGTTTTCATTGTTCTGGCAAGCGTAGCAAAGTAGTATTGATTTTAAGATTTGTAGTTTTGGAGCTACTTTGCCAAGCTTAGCCATTTTCTTTATCTTTCGTGATTTCGGAGTGCACATTCTTGTTTCCCGCCACTCATTCTTATTGATTGTTAATTTCTCGTTATTCTATGAACTATTGTTTGATCATTTGTTTTTTTTTTCGTATATTGTGTTAGCTTCAAGTAATTTATTGCTATTAAATCTCATTTAAAACGATCTCTGATGTGGTTGTAGTGTTACGTAACACGCCCATCAGACATACGTCCGCCATTAGAGAATCGAATCTTCAATTTGATTCTCCTATTTAAATTATAACTTAAAATCTTACTTATTCATGCTCTTAGTCATCATTTTTAATTTTCTGCTGATAAATTTAATAGTTAACCTCAAAGTCTGTAAATCAAACTAAATGAATTATTCAATGTTATACTGATCATGAGATGTTCTTTTTCCGCGATTAATTAATTGATTATTATTGTCAAATCTTTTGATTCTCTTGAATCCCGATTTTGTTAATTAAATATATATGATTGTTTCTCATATAAATTCTGTCTCGATTTATTTCCGTAATACTAATTACCCGTGACCTTGAGAAGTTACGATGACCTGAGCTAGTAGTTGTTTTGTTTAAGATATTTCAGGACTAGGAATTCATCCTTATTTATTTATTATAAATAACTGGCGCATAATAAATTTGAATTCCTTGTGAAGATTAAGGATTGTCGAGACGTAGTTTCGCGATTCCGAGACAAGTCGCGTTACAATATATATAGAAGATATAGTCATTTTCGGAGAAACCATTCAGGAACATAATAAAAACCTAGAAATTGTTTTACAAAAAATTAAAGAATTAGGACTGCGACTGGAACCAACAAAATGCGAATATTTACAGCCAGAACTTGAATATCTCGGACACCTGATTACAGCAGAAGGTATTAAACCAAATCCTGTTAAAATAGAGGCAATAAAGAATTTTAATAAATTACGGACTGTTAAAGACGTACAATCGTTTCCTTGATTGTTAAATGTTAACACATAGAGTGTTTTAACTATTAACTAAATGAACTTAATTATTTTTCATGCGTACATTAGTATTTACAATTAATTATTACCTACTTCAGTTTGGATTATTTACTCAAATTTACAAAAATATTCTATTTTTTGATTGAATATTATAAAAAAGCAGACATTACGAAAAATATAGAAAATTTGATATTTTCTTACGATCCCAACTTTCAAATGGGTTGCAATTTTTAACTGCTTCTTAAATTGGCATTTATTAATCATACTCCAATTTGCAACTTTATTACATTTTTTTTAATGAAGAAAAAGAATTAAATGACTACAAATTTTAATATATGAAATTTTAACAAGTTCTCGATCACTTATTGGGTTGCAAATTGAACTCTACATACGTAACATTACATCAAACAATTCCAACCACTTTGCAAAATTATTAAATTTTTTTTCACTGAGCCATACTTAAAAATAGAATCAAGAATCAACAAATATAAAGAATTGCACGTTCCCTAAAATAATGAGGTTGCAAATTCTTTCCTAAATGTTATTAACAAGATTTCAACTAATACAAAAATAAACATGTTGGGGACCTTCAAATTGGTTGTAAATTTAAATTTAGTATTAGAGAACTAAATTTTATGTACCTACTACTCCATTTGCAGAAATATTACATTTTTTTTCAAGCGCTTATTCAATAAAATGTCTTTTTCTAGAAAATTTACGTGTTCCCGACCTCTGACGGGGTTACAAATCGACATTGTTCATTAGAGAAGTACGTTTTATGTAACTGCAAAGTTTTAAAAATATTACAATTATTATGAAATTTTACCTTTATTTCAGCCCTGCTGACTAGCAATGTTACGGTAGGCCCCAGTTTTTTTTTTAAAAGCATAAAATCTTTTCGTGCGCCTACGCGTTTATTTTATATGTCGTGACCAAGACCTCTCCTCTGCCCTCCCGACTTCTCTAATACCTAAGATCGAGCGCATTGCTTCTCACACATGCGAGTGAGAATACATATAAAAAGAAGAAGAGTGCAGGAGCGCGAGAGAGCGAGGAAGAAGAAAGAGAAAGGGAATCAACTTAAAAAAGGATAGCGCGAACAGCGCCTTAAAAATAAACACATAATAGCTAATAATTTGAAATTTTTTGAAACAAAGAAACCCTTCAGATCTAGATCTAGTAAAAATATCAAGTTGAATAGGGATAGTGTGTCCATTTCCGTCGCAGGTCGTGAGAACGTAAAGTCAAAATTCTTTCACAGCATTAGGAGTGCACGTGCACTCAAGAAATTGTTTAGTCGGTACCTAATCAACATCACGCCACCGTTCTCACAACGGTCAGCAGAATCAAATTTCCATTTCTCCTTCATCCCCTACCGATACTCCTATCGGACGAGACTAATTGCGACTCTGACTCTTAAGCATTCTTCGTCGACTTCTTGGACGGACAAGAAGGTCGCTCGTGGAATAAAAGGGAAATCCGGATGGTTTTGGGACGAAAAAGATTTGAAAACCGTACAATTAACGCGAGAAACACTGGCGTTGAGATCTTCGGTGCAGTATACTTCTGCACTTAAAAAGGAAGACCAACACCAGTCGGGTTAGAATCTCAAAACTGCCCGGGAAAAATTTAGCTTTGTGCACACGGAGTAGGAGCCAAACAGCATCTCAAAACTGTTTGGAAGGACTAAAAAAAAAAAGTGATTGCCATAATTTTAAAATAAAATTTCGTGTCGACCTTCGGTGCGGCGGCAGTGACGTGTGAGTGCGAACGGAGTGCGAGTGCCTAGAAACAAAAAGGGGTAAAAAGGATTTACATTTCGACAAAACAAGGTTGGAAACAATCATTTCTTATGCGTCTCTCTCTCTCTCTCTCTCTCTCACACAGCGCCTCTCAGAAACAACTCAATGCGAATCTAATCTGAATTTTGGGCAACCATTGAAAAACCTAAACAGGGTTACTGAAATTAGCCGGCCAAATTCTTCACGCTCGAAAAATTAGGCGGTAGTTTAAGGAAATTAAAAACTAAGATTGATTATTTTTTTTTTTACTAATCAAATAAAGCTACAGAATAATTTGGAACTCCAAATTCAAAGTGTTAAAAATTTATTTTCCGCCCCTAAACCAACTTTTCAGGACTCTTAGAGCGGAGGACGAGTACTTCCCCAGGAAGCGAGATGGAAAACTTTCCCACATAATAAATAAAACATCCGAGAGCGATCTCGGATGATCGTTTGGTATACCTATGGCGAGTTGACGAAAGGAGACTAAAGTCACATGAAAACCACACTACTATGTTTTCAGCTTTTTCTTATTTCTCTAAATAAATAATTTGAGGCGTGTCGGTTCGTAACAGCAATTCATTTTATACATATAACAGGACGATGGGAAGGGAGGGCACTAAATCCAGTAGCAAAAAATCTGTAATTATATTCTTATAATATTCTCTGTATTACGTGTTATTTGGCTCAAAATTTGAATTTAAAAAATTTTTAATCTTGTATATATATATATATAAAACGTAAAACGTAAAAAAAAAAAAAATTTTTTCGTGCACCTACCTATGAATTCTACCTAAAATAATTTTTTTCTCATTTTTCTATATTAAGTTCCTTATAATTATTTTCTATTCGAGAATAATGGTGACTTTATAATGAATTTCCTTTCATTGAGAAAAAATATAGAAAATTGTTTTTATATATATGTAGAAATATCATTATTGAATTATTATTGATTTTCCTATATATTTTTTTCATAATGGAACTTAGATTCAATTATCTTTACTAAAATAATAATACAACTAGCGTGAACCGTACCTGTAACAAGATTGGAAAAGTTGCATCTGCTGCCCCAGCGAGTCCTACACTAAACTCAGGCTACAGTCACTGCGAATTGCTTGTGATAGGCAGTGATGAATATCTGTGAGTATACAGTGAAAAATAAAAAAGCTTTAATTGTTAAATACAAAATAGAATATTTTATATATAATATTTTGGTATAGGTACCCAGTGGGCACGAATGCCCCAAGACGTTTTTAGGACATTTTTGGAACATTGGCGCTTTTAAGAAGTTCTTTAGCCTGACTTAGGAAATTTTCTTGGACGTTCTAAAATCGTCTTTTGAACTTAACGTCCTAAAAACGTCTTTCAATTTCGTGCTCACTGTGTAGGTTTTCTTCTAGAGGCCATCTGTCGGGTTCGCAAAGTACTCAGTAGCCCTCTCGAAAACTTAGGGTGACCAGACGTCCCGGTTTTTCCGGGACATGTCCCGGTTTCAGGTTTTCACCTGAAATGTCCCGGTTTTCATGATTTCACTTGAAATGTCCTGGTTTTCGTAAAAATCACATAAAACTAAAAAATTTCTACAATTTTATGAAATATTTTTTACCAACGAATAATAACGAATCGAAAGAAAGCAGAAAGAAAATCAAGAAAGCTAATGGTCGTGATATATTTCAAATATTTATAATAAAATAAAAAAATACAAAAATCATGACTGAATTTTTTATATAGAGGGGGGGGGGGGTACATGGAAAATTTCAGAGTGTTCCGGTTTTTGATCCGACCCATCTGGTCACCCTACGAAAACTTAAAGGACTTACTTACACTATACAAAATTGTTGATGTAATTTTATTATCATATACGTAGGCTTGATTATTGCCTATTCAAAGCGTGCGATAACACTGGTCAACCAAATGTCACCTATATGTGCTTACGATTTTCTGCTTTCTGGTTTGCGTTTTCTGCTATCATAGGACGGCACCCTGAGGTTATGTAAAATCCCAACGAGCGTTGTGATTTTACATAACCTCAACTTTACAATGGAAAGACAATTCACAGGTTATTGTAATTTTACTGAATTGATGGCAGGAAATTTCCAACGCGTTTTAATTTTCGTATTAAACCGTAATTAAAAATATAATATTGTATATATATATATATATATATATATA
>UCOK01014418.1:8437-45530 GCA_900474325.1 Synergus umbraculus | reverse complement strand
GAGCAATTTAGTTTAACCAATTATACATTCATAATAATAAATATTTTTAGCTAATAAGAGTCAACAAACCTTCGTGTACATGAGAGGAAGGTTTATTGACTCTTATTCGCTAAAAATATTTATTATTATGAACGTATAATTGGGTAAACTAAATTGCTCTTATGGTAAAGTATCACATGCCCTTAAATAAACTCTTTTTTTATGTCCTAATTATATTTTCACTAATGTTTCGAAGAAAATCAGATTATTAAAAATATGAATTTCAAAAAACTAGGACTTGGCGCCATTAAAATAGGGCAGCTTACAGCGCCTCTACAGGAATGTGCTGGCGAAAGCCTAAATAGTAGCTATATATATTGTATATATATGCACTATGCACAAACTCGACTTGTGAGCCACCTACAAGTATGTGCATGAACTAATCCCTATGCCGCATCTAGGTACTATTATCTTTGCCTCCCCCATGTTATTTTGCGATTTCGGATCGCAAGATAGCATCCCCACCACTAGCTTTGGTGTTTGCGTTTATGTATTCGAGTATCCGCGGGAAAAGTTAGACTTTTAAATTTGCTGGAACATGGAAAAACCAAAATTGCCTGTATAATTGAACAAATGTGATTTTTTAATAAACATAATTTATAGCATCAAGGATACAATTACCACCAGTGATTGGGTAATAATATGCCCATATATTTGAATATCTCTAAGAAAGAATAACAATAAAACATTAAATTTAAATTTAAAAAATTTATTATCTTGACGATTTCACTCGATATTCTACTTTTTTCGAAACAACATCTTTTTGCTGAAAAAAAAATCTCGAATGTGAAAAAATACCGAAAAATGATTCCTGAAAATTCAAGTTCCAGAAAAATACATATTTCCTAATTAAAATAACACATTACCAAAAACATTTTTCGGACAACATATTTTTGCCGTATAAGCAAAATCTTGCATGTGGAAAAATACCGACAATTCATATTCCCGAAAATTCAAATTTATAAAAATAAAAAAAGCAGTTTTTTGTTCCGAAACATGAAAGTTCGGGAATTATTTTTTCTGTATTTTCTCACATTCATGATTTCGGTTTAAATTATCCTCTCTCAATGTATAATAAAGCGGTAATGCTTCTTTTTGTCGAAAGAAAGAATGAAAAATTTAAAAAGTGTAGAAAGTGAAATCGTCAAGGTAAGAAACTTTTTAAATTGTACTTGCATGTTTTTTTGTTACCCTTTCTTATCAAACTTTTACTGAAATTCCTAAAAAATTCTTTAAAATCCCTTCAAATTTCCTTAATTCCTGAAAAATATCTTGAACTTCTTAAAATCTTTGAAATCGTTAAATCCTTTTAAACGCTTGTAAATATTTGGAAATCTTGTGAAATCCCTTTAAAATTTTAATATTATTTGGTATTCTTTTAAATTACTTAAAATCTTGTTCAACACTATTTCTCCCTATATATTGAATGTAAAAAAGATTAAATTAATTACATTGTTTTAATTGTCCAAAACCGTTTAAAATCTTTTGGAATTCATTTTAAAATCCTTCAATGTGTCTTGAATTCATTTAAGTTCCATAAAATCACATATAGTCACTTGAGTTTCTTAAAGGACTTACTTTTTAATTTCAATTACAAAAATATAAAACTATTATTAAGAGCTATTGAAAGATATTTATATACATTCGTTATTCGTTTAGATATTTCTAATACAACGCAAACAGGAATTGGGGAATATTTTGGAATATCTGGAATATTTGGATATTTAAAAAATATCAAGAATATCTGGTAATATTTATAGTGAGTGTACTAGGAATATCGAACTGATCGACCCCTCGTTAAAATCTTTAATTTTCTTTAATATCCTTTAAATGTTTTGTAAAATGTAAAATTCATTAAAAATAAATTAAAAAGATTTTAAAATACCTTAAATTTATTGGTTTTTACATTACAAATTAAAACGAAACAGTATTTTACAAGCTTAATACAAAGAATACATAAAAAAAATTTAATCTAATTCATCCTCTATTATGTACATTATTTTGTTAAATATACTGCCATTTTTTTGTTTTCTGGCAACTTGTCGAAGGCATTGTTGATCAGTGACTGGTACTCGTCCACATTTCTTGTTTCGTAATATGATAGCCCCGTTAATATTTTATTATTTTCTATCTGCACAGTTCCTGTACTTTGAAAACTCTTATTTTCACTAAATTCCTGTTCAACAGCTAGTATAATGGATTTCTCTTGACAGCCAGTTCCACTGGTCGACGGAGCATTTTCGTTATCTAAAAGTTAATTGAAATAAATTAAATAATATTTATAAATAATTATGCTAAACTTCAAGCTATAAATTAATTAAACAACAATTTTTTAATTAATGGAGTAATACCTTCATCCAAGTCAGAATCTAGATCGTCATTTTTATTGAAAAATTATTATTTCTTATAATCGTTCGAATCCTTCGTCGATCAAAAAGAATTTTGCTAAAGTTTCCCTTTGTAGCATTGCAGCTGCAGGAGCATCTTCGTTTTCTGGTAAATCGTTTTCTGGTAAATTAGCTGGGGCTACTTCATCGCTGTCGTGTATGATTCTCCTCCATTCGCCATGAATGACGGTTCCATCTTCTGCTATTCGGTCCACAAAATTCGCATTAGCATATGTTCTATTTTCTGGATTTAGCTCCACTTCGCTGTCAATTAAGAAATTGTGCAGGCATAATGTAGCCTGCACAATACATATATTTGTAGACATTTTGAAACCCAACGTCTGACGTAAGACTCGAAATCTTGCGGATAATATGCCGAAAGTGTTTTCTATTGTCATTCGCGCTCTTGAATGTCTGTAAAAAAAATTATAATATTACAATATCTTTACAATAAGTAATTAATATACATAATAGAAGGTAGCAAATTAAAAGAGACTGCATGAATGAATAACAATACAAACCTGTAATTATAAATCCGTACTTTCAGAGAGGTAGCGAATCTTCTTGCATACGGTCGCATCAAGAAAGATGAAAGTTTGAATATTTCATCACCAATGAAAAAATGAGGCACAACATCTTTGCTATTCGGTAGGGCACATGGTGCTGGTAGATTAGCTTCATTGTGGACTAGAGCTTCATAGAATGAAGTTGCTCTAAGAATGCTCGTGTCACTAAGCGATCCTGAAATAAATAAATAATTAAATTAAAAATTAAATTAAATAAAATAAATTTTATTATTAGTAAAACATTGTTTTCAGTATTTACTATATTATTTGACATTTACAACTTACCATAGTCACCTATATCCACCCAAGAGAATCTGTAGTGGGCATCGCAAATTGCCATGAGAACAAAGCTATAGTACTTCTTGTAATTAAAGTACAGACTGCCAGATTGAGGGGGTTTCAATATCCTGCTGTGCTTGCCATCAATAGCTCCAACACAATTTGGGAAACCTCACTGTACCAAATACTCATCAGCTATTTTCTTCCATTCATCTTCAGTTTTTACTCCTAAGTATTTTGGACGGAGACACTCCCATAAATGTCCACAAACATCAGATTATGTCGTCGATTTTCCTACATAAAAAAGACTTGCAACTGTTTGTAGACTATCTCCATGTGCCAAATAACTGAAAAGACGATAAAAGTAGTAATAGATTTTTCAAAATTGAGAAAAAATTAAATTGCAACCATAACGTACATATCACAGTTTATTAAAGTTTCAAATGTATTTAATGACCTATTTTAAGTATTATTGTGCTCTAATACTACAGAAAATACTTGAGGCATTAAAATATCTACTAATATTGTAAAAAGTTTCGATGATGTTTTTCATACAAGTTTTAATACTTACTATAATGTTAAACTCAGTCTGATCTCCGAAGGTAGAGGTGTTCTTCTCATGATGGACTTTTGCAACTTATTTTTCAGCAAATTATGCAGTTGATTAAATTGTTTTACCGTAATACCCATCGTTTTAAAAAATGCTTCATCATTAGTGTATCTTAAGTACGCAAATAAAGTTGCATATAATCCAAACCGATTACGAACAGCTTCTCGAAGATGCTGTTGCACCCACCATCTTCTTTAACGCTTTTTTCGTAATTGCAGTTGTCTGTGCAATCTTATAAGGTTTAAGAAACTTAAACACATAGCAACGATTTTAACTATCTTCATTTTTATATAAGACTCATAAAAAAAAGAAACTACGCAAATTTTGGCGCGAAATTTAAATTATTGAATTAAAAATTTGTTAATAACAATAATTTTAATGTTTTAAAGTAATGTAAAAAATAATAATTATGTCTAATATTGTAAATTAAGGAACAAGTGAAGATAATTTATAACTTTTTGTTTAAAAAAACGAGTGAAACTGAAATATTCACATAGCTTATGGTTATAAGAACCCAAAAGCGCGCCCTAGCGCTCACGGAAAATAAGCGTCTTCGCGCGAGAAGACAGTACTGATGTCTTCAGGAACGCTCTCAAATATAAAATTCGTTTAGCCGATGCTCTGTAAAATTTGAACATGTATGTTGAGTTTGATTGTTTATGATATGTGGGTAGCGTTTAGCGCAACTTTAGACAATCTGGGTCATAAAGACATGACACGTAAGTTTCATTTGGTTCTTAAAACTTTACCACAAGTTAGTGAAAAATTATTTTTATTGCAGTGAGTAATTATTACATACTCCCTTACTAAAAGGAATTACCGGCGTTTCGCTTTTTTCATGCCATTTTTTTAGAATAGGCGTGACGATATTTCGACTTCGACTTAATCATCTTTTTATAATAGTAATAAATTCATATTCTTAGGACCCTCAATACACGTGAAGATTCTGGTTACATTCTAACATCACGTGTGCAACTTGCATAATTCATTTTTATTAATTACTTCATTAATTAAGACCTGTCGTTTTTTATCTATTTTTTTTCCTGTTGATTTCCTCTGGTCACGAAAATATGACAATAAAAAAATGAAAGGAAAAAGAACGACATGCCTGTAATTATTTACCTTGTCATTTCCTTTTCGTAGGGGCTGTCCGTCAATAATAACTGATTATTACAATTATTATAATATTAGAATAATTATTACAATTCTCACACAATACATTATAAACATACAGCTGAAGAGGCGTGTAAGCGGTGGAGACAGTTGAGGGATTGTTTTGTGAAGCAAGACAAACTATTGAAAGCAGATCCAAGCTCGAAAATTAAATTCGGGCTATATCGCGAAATGGAGATTTAGCACCGTACATACGTCATAATTAGTTGAGTATTACTTTTCAAAAAATGTTTTATACGTTCGATAATAATCATGTTCTTCGAAACTCTCAATTCCCTTTTTTTTGCAGGGCAAAAAAGGAAGAAGCATCCACAACATCTGAAGTTTTAGAAATAAATACAGAAAATAATCCTCAAGAAACGGTTCATCAGATGACGGATCTCTCAGAAATCAGCAATCGCGATGTCACATTTAAAGAAAAAGAGGACACTACGAAAGATTGCGAAACTCCAACGTCCATTCCTTTACCGCCAGCAGAGAGGGCTACATCTACCACTGAAGTAAAAATGAGACCAAGAATGCGAAATATCGTTACGCTTCCTGCAAACTTGAGCAGCTGTACTAGACAAGCAGTTTTAATGGAAAAAAAAAATGGGAAAAAAAGCTGCATGATGACTTTAAGCCTGTTGCAGCATTTCACGAAAACATGTAAACAAACACAGAAAAATAGCAAAATCTGTGGAATGCCTTAAAATCCGCCATTGTGTCCACATCTTACCAATACGCGGTGTTTGAGGTCGCAAAAATGATGTGTTTGAAGTGTCGTTTTTTTTATCGACAATCTTTTGATTGTACTACAGGGGCTATCTGCTTATTTTCTGCAAAAAGAAATTTGTTTGGCTAAAAAGTGAATTTTTACAAGTGAGGAGTCGCGGGTTGAGGGGTGCGGGTAAACAGTACTTACATTTTGCCAAGTCCCTGTCCGAGCAAAAAAGGCACAAAACTTGACTCACTCAGAAAAATTTTCCGAATCTCGCTATGCACTTCAAAGCCAGAGCACTTACGAAAATCGTGTAAAAAAAGAAGTTTTATAAGTCGCGTACTACACATGTGTTAGTTACTTGAATAGTTACTGGACCTGTCAGCTGTTTCGCAGGGTCGCCAATTTACCATTATATATACCATTATATTTACCATTAGACTAATGTTAAATTGGCGACCCTGCGAAATAACTGACAGGTCCAGTAACTATTCATGTAACTAGCATATGTGTAGTACGCGATTTATAAAACTTCTTTTTTTACACGATTTTCGTAAGTGCTTGGGCTTTGAAGTGCATAGCGAGATTCGGAAAATTTTTCTGAGTGAGTGAAGTTTTGTGCCTTTTTTGCTCGGACAGGGACTTGGCAAAATGTAAGTACTGTTTACCCGCACCCCTCAACCCGCGTCACCTCATTTGTAAAAATTCACTTTTTAGCCAAACAAATTTCTTTTTGCAGAAAATAAGCAGATAGCCCCTGTCGTACAACCAAAAGATTGTCGATAAAAAAAACGACACTTCAAACACATCATTTTTGCGACCTCAAACACCGCGTATTGCTAAGATGTGGACACAATGGCGGATTTGAGTAAAGTCTACATGCGCGTCTGTCTAATTCTGTCAACTTTTCATCTGGACTAGAATTTTTCCAGCCACAGGCAAAAGAGGGAAAATTTATAGGTTTTAGATAGAAAAAATAGAGAGAAGAAATGAAGAACGGGCGCTTGATAAGTTTGTCAATTACTCACTTTTATAGTTCTAAAATAGCATTTAATATTTTCCTATCAGAAACGGCGGACATTTTGTCTTCCATGATGGAAGAAACTAAATATTGATTCCTGCTAGAGATATTCTGCAATTGACTGTAATCTGCTGCGCGATTCAAAATCGAATTAAATTGACCAATGGGAGAATTTCTCTAGCAGGAAGCCAACACGTGCTGCGCGCGCTGGGTGCCACTGTCGCAGCTGTCAATATTTAGTTTCTTCCATCATGAAAGTCAATATGTCCGCCGTTTCTGACAGGAAATAATTACACGTTATTTTGGGACTATAAAAGTGAGTTTACGAACAACTGATCATCAAGCGCCCCTTATTCATTTCTTCTCTCTATTTTTTTTTTATCAAAAACCTCAAAATTTTTCCTTTTTTGCCTTTGACTCGAACATTTCAAGTGCACATCATAGATTTGTTTCTTTCCACAGATTTCCACAGTTTTTGACAGTTTGTTGACAGTTTTTACTTTCAGATTCCATCGCCTTTAAATTGACCAATAGGAGAATTTCTCTAGCAGGAAGCCAACACGTACTGCGCGCGCAGGGTGCCCCGTTTGAGAGCACTGTCGCAGCAGTTTCTTCCATCATGGAAGTCAAAATGTCCGCCGTTTCTGACAGGAAATAAAGCACGCTATTTTGGGACTATAAACGTGAGTTTTCGAAGAACTGATCATCAAGCCCCCTCGATTCATTTCTTCTCTCTATTTGTTGGTATCAAAAACATATAAATTTTGCCTCTTTTGCCTTTGAGAGGGTATTTCAAAATGCATCTGATAAGTTGACAGAATTAGACAGGCGCGCAACAAGTGTCTCAAAACAGTGGGTGTCGGGAGCTACCCTACACATTAAAAACTAGCTGTGAAGTTGTATCAACTTTTGTGGTCATTTAATGAGCACTTTGCTTCCTGTAAGCAAATATGATTTGCTTCCTCATAGAGGAAGCATTAAGCTTCGATATTACTTGTTTCCATTTATATTTCCAGTTATATTTGAAAAATTAATTTTTAAAAAATTAATGAAGCACTACTTTTTTATTTTTTAATGAAATACTTTAATCATATAGGTCAATCGATTCGTCTCGACATAAGGAATCTTCATTTTCCTTGCGTCAACTCAAGATTTTGATTATTTGAAAACATAGAGCGAAAAATTAACTTTCAAAATTATAAATAAACATAATTTCCTTATTTTTTAATGAAATGCATATTCATTTCCCTTAGACCAGCTTTAAATTTTCAATATTTGAGAAGTTATCGTGGAAAAATGAATTTTACGAAAATTCACTTTTAATTGTTATTTCTTCCGGACAATTTTCGTACATGACCGGATAGAATCCAGATGACAAAAACCGACTAACGTCCCGGACAATTTCGGATAAATTTCGAAATCCGGATTTTATCCGAAATTATAATGCATCCGCTCAGAAAAAAAAAGTTTTAAATTAAGCCTGAAAGGACTAGTTTGTGTTACATTTTAAGCCAGTTTGTTTTATTTTAAGCCAGTTTTTAGGCTTAAATTTAGTTTTAAGCTCAAATACTGGCTTAAAGTGAAACAAAATAGCTTAAAATGTAACACAAACTAGTCCTTTCGGGCTTGATTTAAAACTTTTTTTTTTCTGTGCGTATATTGTGCGGTAGAATCCGAAAGTTCTACGGTCTGACGGATCAGATGAATCCGGATTGTATCCGGCCATGCCCGTTTTTTATGCGGCCTGAAGGTACAGTCCCATGTCGGCAGAAAACGTCGGCGTAAAGCAGAAACTCGTGAGAGTGAAAGAGACAAACATATCTGTCCATCTCTGTCACTCTCATGAGTTTCTGCTTTACGCCGACGTTTTCTGCCGACATGGGGCTGCATCTTGAAGGATACACGGAATCTGGAATCAATGCAGAATATCTCTAGCAGGAATCAATATTTAATTTCTTCCATCATGGGACTTTCTGACAGGAAATAATTACACGCTATTTTGGGACTATAAAAGTGAGTTTACGAAAAACTGGTGATCAAGCGCCCCTTATTCATTTCTTCTCTCCATTTTTTTCTATCAAAAATATCTAAATTTTCCCTCTTTTGCCTTTGGAACGGAAAATTCAAATCCACCTGAAAAGTTGACAGAATTAGACAGGCGCGCAACAGTGGGTGTCGGGAGCCACCCTACACATTAAAAATCAATAAAAACAAGAAAAAAACAGATTAAAACCCCTCAAAAAGTGCGTTTATTGTGGAATTGTATTATCCTTCTAATAATTTCGACATCCATGCATATTGCAAGTAGGTATACTCGAATTACTGTCTGGGTGTCCTGACCCCGTTATTTTTGTGCCCCTGGGATCAAAGTTTTTCTACATGAGAAATTTTCAAATTCTATCAGCCTTCAAGATAAATCAGTAATTCATCCGTTTTTGTCCGAATTACATTCTAAAATAAAATTGAATCCGGAATTTGTCCGATCAACTCCGGAACATATACGAATTATAAAATTTCTTTCTCAAGTGGAATCTGTAATTCATCCGTTTTTGCCAGAATTACATCCGAGAATAAGATTGAATACGGAATTTGTCCGATTAACTCCGAAACATGTACGAAATATAAAATTTCTTTCTCAAGTGGAATCTGGAATTCATCCGGTTTTATCCGAATTACAGCTAGAATAAGTTTGAATTCAGAATTAGTCCGATTCCGTCCGGAACTTATACCAATTAAAAAATATCTGTCAAGTGGAATCTTGAATTCATCCGGTTTTGTCAGAATTACATCCGAGCATAAGTTTGAATCCGGAATTAGTCCGATTCACTCTGGAACATATACGAATTAAAAAATATCTGTCAAGTGGAATCTGGAATTCATCCATTTTTGTCCGAATTACATCCGAAAATAAGATTGAACCCGGAATTTGTAATTTGCTTATAATTTTTGTTATAAAGAATTGGAAATATTTAGTTAATACAATGGCTTATTTTTAATAATCTGTGTCAAATATATTTTACTTACGTCCATTGGATAAGAAAAGCAACATATTTGTATGAAAAAATGAAAAAAATTCAAATTGTTTATTAAAATTGTTTATAAGAATAGTAATTGTTAAGATATGGTCATTGTTTTTTACGAGCATTATTTTGAGGCATTTACGGAAAATCCGAAGGTGTCATCGAAAATTCTATAACTTCCAACTATGCATCTGTAAGAGAGAATTTCGTGAAAGATTACCTAAAAATCCGTATTTTGCATTCGAAGTGGTCGAAACCTCAAGCATACCATCGGAAAATGATAAACTTTTGACATCTATAGCTGACAAGATGGCTGCACGGGAGATTAAATTTCACGCGGGCAATAATGCAATTTTATGCATAACGCCAGCATTTACGGAAAATTCGAAGGTGTCAGAGAAAATACTAGTGAATGAATAAATATTTTTTCTTTTCAATTTTGCAACAGCAATAAAGGCTAGCGTTATAGCACTTGCCAAAGGAAAAAGACATTCCATAATCCCAAAGCACCAGCTTTTATCTCCCGCAGAAAGTGAAACAACTAAAAGTGTGGCACAAATTACCCAAAAGAAGGAGGTTGGTAAACAAGTTGATATTCATTGATTGTAGTGAAGTAATATCTAATATTTATATAATATTTAATATTTATTTATATTGAAGTAATATTTAAGTTATTTACTTACTGCTATTTTATTTTTATGATACCTTTACAGATTTTTCATAAAGCAAAGCAACGATGTTTTAAAAAGTTTTTATCGACGGACACATAATATTCCTCATGCCTAATGTAAACATTTGTCAGATAATTGCGTTTGCAAATTGTTATAAGCCTTGTTATTTTTAGGAAAAAAACGGAAAATTGAGGAATGCTTGGTCACACAGCTAAAAAGGATTCGTGAAAATAATATATCAAAACGAACTGTAAGTAAAATATATCAAATTAAGCCTTATTTATACTTTCTTTATTGACACCTGAAACATAAATTTAGTAATAATTAAAGATAAAACTTTTCTGAAACTTCACAGCTGTAACTTTAAATTCTATGATTTATATAATTCAGTCACTGGGAACAATCAATCCGCTTACAGGTATGTCGCTTACAGGTATCCACGATAAAAACATCCTCGATTAATTTGGTTAACAATTTTTTAATAGGTAATTGATATTTAAAAAATATATAATAATAATTGGAGTCTAAATTACTTTTTTTTAAACGAGTCATATTTAACATATCAAAAATTTCAGAAAAATAAACTATGCATTTCACTATTAACACCAAAAGCCATAATATTAAGTAGAAATCGTTATTTTATTAGTTTTAAAGTTTTTCCCCATAGGACTCAATGCATTTCTAATTCGCCAAAAGAAATTGTAAGTAAAACTTATCAAATTAATCGTTAATTGAATTTTAAGAGACACATTAAGCCTACATTTAATAAGAATTAATGCCCCTCCCTCGGACTGGAACCTTGACGCGGTGGGAGGGCTTAGCGGGCGGCCCTCGCGGTGTTCCGATGAGTCGGTGAGAGAGTGAAGGGGAGCCCTATAAACGGGTACTTCCCCAGCTGGGTGAGGGGTGCGCTATAAACGCGTTTATCCCCATGAATGATGAAGGACGATTGCCCCAGGTAGTGAAGTTAAGAGTGTGTCAGAGAGTACATGATGGGGAGCCCTATAAACGGGTGTTGCCCCGCTGCATGAAGGGGTGCGCTATAAACGCGTCTATCCCCGCGAAAGACGATGGATGAATGTACACGCCTGGGAGGACACCGCACGGCCGTTGGCGACTAAGACCAGTTCAAAGATCGTTCCCGTGCAGGGTCCCACTGGGAGTGTCCCACCGCCTAGTGGTGTTATTTCCGGCCCACTGGGGGGTGTGGCTGATGTGAGCTAGCTCTGCCGAGGTGGCGACCGTGCACGGGATCAGGGACCAGCCCCTTCGGGACCTTGTTCAGGTAGTGCGTATTGGGCACAGAGGTCGGGATCTGTGCCGTTCGAGCGAGCCCGGTTCGTCCGTGTATTAAGGGAGCTCCGTGGGAGCTCCTCCGGAACCGGAAAACGAAGGTTGGGCCTCAGGGAACTGGGGTAGGACTGCGGTCCGAGGGTATACCCGTTCCCAACTATTCCGGCCCGCTCCTACACGCACGATGCGCTGGCACATAAAATCCTATGGCGAACCCAAAACCACAAACGGAAAAAGGTGAGGAGAAGAAGAACGACGTTGCCCCCCCGGGAACTGGGGAATGGCGGGACATTCTCCAGCTCCTGAAGGAGCAAGGAGAAAAGATCGAGAAGTTGGGCCGGGCGATCAGAGTCATCCAGGACGGAATGCTGAAGAACAACCCCGGTCCAGTGAAGTTGAGTGTTCAGGAGGCTGCCGAGGTTCTCGATAGCCTCCAGAACACTCACAAGAACCTGGTTGAGAGCGGGATGGAAATCCAGAGAAGGATTCCCACCCTATTACTAAAAAAATTATAACGGCGCGAAGGACCCGCTCGGTATCCCTGGGTGAAAAGCCCAGAGGGGAGAAGAGAGAAGCCCTCTCTTCGCCAGAGGTTAGGGAGACCAAAAAGGGCAAGGGGAGCACATCGCCCACGCCCACGTTTGCGCAGGTCACCAGGAGCCAGCCCACCCAGAAGGCGGAGGACTGGCAACTGGTGGAAAAGAAAAAGAAAGCGAAGATGGAGAAAATGAGAACGGAGAAGAAAAAGGAAGCGCCTCCGAACCAGAAGGGGAAGGAGGGGAAAAAGCCTCCAAAACGCGGGCGGTCGGGCGATGCCATCAGGTTTTCGGCGAAGGACGGTCAGTCCTACGCCGAAATCCTGAAGGACATGAAGTCGCGTGTCAGGCCGGACGAGACAGGACTGGAGGTCCTGTCTATAAGGAGGACAAGGAAGCAGGAGCTGCTCCTTGTCCTCAAAAAGGGAGGGGATGTCCCGGCCTTTAAAAAGGCACTGGACCAGCCGATTGGGGAGCGTGCCAAAGTGCAGGCCCTGGTCGCCACAAGAACAGTCGAGGTAAGGGACCTCGACGAAACGGTGACCAGGGAGGAGGTCCTGGAGGCGCTCGGCAAGGCGCTGGGCAGGGACACCCTAGAGGCGCCCTGCAGACTTTACTCCCGCTTCGGGGGGGTGAAGGCTGCAGTGGTAAACCTGGCCGGGGCAGACGCCGATAGTCTGCTCAGGCTGGGCAGGATGGGTGAACTGCCGCATCCGGGAGCACGTGGTGGTCGCCAAGTGCTACAAATGCCTTGGTTACGGCCACGTGTCGGGTGCGTGCAGCGGCCCCAACAGGAAGGATGCCTGTTGGAGGTGCGGGGGCGCGGGACACGTGGCCGGGGAGTGCAAGGCCACTCCGCAGGGACAAACTCCGAGAATTTCTCGAGGAAGAGCACAGAACTCTATCTATTGGTGGAACGATGCCCTGTCGGACCTGCGTAGCGCATGCAACGCAGCGCGCCGGAAAGCCACCCGCTCGAGGGATGACCCCGTGCTGCACGAAGCATGGAAGATCGCTAAGGTGGCCTACAAGGAGGCCATAAGAAGAAGCCAACTTCAATGTTGGAAGGACTTGATTGGGGAGGTCGAAAAGAATCCGTGGGGATTTGCCTTTAAGATAGTAACCAAGAAATTAGTGACTAGACGAAGGACCCCCGGCCTGGACGAACCCGATCGAGTCCGTCAAATCGTGAGGACCTTGTTCCCGCGAGTGGAATCATTCCCACGGGAGGACTGGGGATCCTGCGTGGTCAGTAGTGAGGAGCTCTTCACCCTCGAGGAACTAAGGAAAGCGGGTCGAAGGCTGATGGCCAATAAGGCACCGGGGATCGATGGTATACCGAATGAGATCCTCAAAGAGGTGATCGGAGTATACCCTGAGATCCTTCTTGAAGCCTTTAACTCCTGTCTTCGGGTGGGGGAGTTCTTTGCGGACTGGAAAAGGCAGAGACTGGTCCTCCTCAGAAAGGGAGGAAAGCCTCTAGATAAGGTTTCATCCTTCAGACCAATATGTCTGTTGGACACAATGGGGAAGCTTCTGGAGGACTTGATTCTGCAGAGACTTCAGAGCCACATGCAGGGCGAGTACGGCCTGTCGGAGAACCAGTTCGGCTTTCGCAAGGGCAGGTCCACAATCGACGCCATACAGGCGGTGGTGGACCTCGCCACTGAAGCAAGAAGGGGAACTGGTAAGTGAAAAGGATTCTGCGCGTTGATCAGCATCGACATTCGTAATGCGTTCAATTCCGCGAGATGGAGGATCTGCATCGAAGCGCCAGACTATCTGTTGCGAATGATGGACAACTATCTAAGCGACAGGTGGGTGGTCTACGAGGGCGACACGTGGACTCTCCAAGAGGAGATGACATGTGGCGCCCCTCAGGGATCGAGGGTGGGGCCATTCGTGTGGAATGTCATGTACGATGACTTTCTGCGAATGGAACTACCCGCTGGCACGACGATCGTTGGTTTTGCGGACGACGCACTTGTCGTGTGCGCTGCGGATGACGCGGAAATCCTTGAGCTAAGGATCAATGAGAGTCTGCGACGACTGAAGCGCTGGCTGGATGCCAGAGGTCTCGAAATGGCTCTGGAAAAGACCGAAGCGCTTCTCGTTACAGACAGGAGATCCTTCCAACCTCCACAGATTGTGTTGGGCGGACTCGAAGTCCAGTGGGGCAGGAGTCTGAAGTACCTGGGAGTGCAGATAGACCGTAGGCTTAGCTTCGGCGAACACCTCCGGCTTGCGACTGCCAAAGCCATCCAATGTGGAGCTAACTTAGCTCGGCTTATGCCCAACATTGGTGAACCCAGGGAAGCGAAGAGAAGGCTGGTAGCGAGCGTGGTGCACTCGAAGCTGCTATATGCAGCGCCGGTGTGGTCATCGGCCTTTGACACCCGGGCCATCCTGAGAAAGCTGTTCTCAGCACAGAGAGGTGTGGCCCTGAGAATTATCTACATACATAACAGAAAATTCCGGAGATATCGAAGAAAGTTTCGGCGAAGACGAAGAAAGTTCCTTAGAAGACGAAAAAAGCTACAGAGATGGCGAAGAACGTACCGGAGATGATAAAAATAGCTCCATATCAAACGAAAAAGCAAGTTCTGAAAACGAGGAAGAAGATTTGGTTTAATAAGCTTGTTCTACAGCTTATTAAACATTAATAAGATTTATTTAAAGTCCCGTTTTCAAGTATCATTGTATTGTTTTGCAACATTACGCCTTATAAAGACACATCACTACATTTATTATAACTTTTATTTGAAGTGTCTTTCTTTTTTATGTGAGATTAGGCTTAACTCTATATACAAACCTTTTAATTATCATTTTTAATTTATTTTAAACGTATTTCTTTGTATTTACATAAATTCATAAATGTTTAAATTATTTGTTTGAAATTTAATAAATATATAATATTCCAATTGATTTTATTATTTACTTAAATTCTTATTAAATTTTTATTCACTCAAATCCGCCATTTTATCCACATTTTAGCAATACGCGGTGTTTGAGGCCGCAAAAATAATGTGATCGAAGTGTCGTTTTTTTATCGATAGTTTTTCGATTGTACGACAGGGGCTATCTGCTTATTTTCTGCAAAAATAAATTTGTTTGGCTAAAACGAGAATTTTTACAAGTTGGTCGACGTGGGTTAGAGAGGTGCGGGTGTGCAGTACTTACATTTTGCCAAGTCCGGTAGGTATAGATTGGTCCATAGTTCCAGTTGGCCATAATTTCAATTGGCCACAAAATCACTAAAAGTTACCATAAGTTACTAAATTTTATAAACACTGTTTAAAGTAAAGACTAGAAGGGAGTAAGGTTGGCGAAAGTAGCAGCGTTTTAATTGGTTTGTTTCATTAAGATTTTTTCTAATGCGCATTGCCATCTAGTTTCCACCTACACCGGAGTTTTCGAATTTAGTGATGTTGTGGCCAATTGAGATTATGGCCAACTGAAACTATGGACCAATCAATACCTACCGCCCAGTCCCTGTCCAAGCAAAAAAGGCACAAAACTTCACTTCAAGGGTGCTTCACTTACTCAGAAACATTTTGCGAATTTCGCTATGCACTGCAAAACCCGTGCACTTACGAAAATCGTATAGAAAAATAAGCTTGATAAATCGCGTACTAGACCTGTACTAGTTACTTGACTAGTTACTAGACCTTTCAGCTGTTTCGCAGCGACGCCAATTGACGAATACTACAAACGGCACTCGAAGTATGGTCGGTAAGACCGGTCATATACATAATAATTCGAAAGTGTATGTGACCGGCTTTACCGACCATACTTTGTAGTAATCGTCACTTGGCGTCGCTACGAAACAGCTAACAGGTCTAGCATCTTTGTACACTCATAAAAAGATACTCTGAATTTACTCTAAGAGTATTTTACTCTGACATTTGGGCTCAGAGTAAATACTCTTATATTAAGACTATAAATGCTCTGAAGTGGACATTTTCTGAAATTTGAAGCGACGTACTCTTAGTTTTAGAGTAAATACTCTTGACTCAAGAGTAAAATACTCTTAGGTCAAAAGTATGCAACAGTGAGGTTCTGTTTTGACAGCAACGCTATCGCGAATGTCTGTATGCGAATACTCTTGAGGCAAGAGTATTTCGTCTGAATTTTAGAGTATAATCGTCTGAAATTCAGAATTTTCATCGTCTTGATACAAGACTATGCTCCTCTGAGATTAAGACGATTTAGTCTGAATCTAAGACGGAATCGTCTCAATTTCAGACAATTTGAGTTCAGACGATCATACTCTTAGTCTCAGAGTATTTTTTTTCTGAGTGTACGCGATTTATCAAACTTATTTTTCTAAACGATTTTCGTAAGTGCTCGGGTTTTGCAGTGCATAGCGAAATTCACAAAATTTTTCTGAGTGAGTGAAGCACCCTTGATGTAAGTACTGCTCACCCGCCCCCTCTAACCCGCGTCTCAACAACTTGTAAAAATTCCTGTTTTGGCCAAACAAATTTGTTTTTGCAGAAAATAAGCAGATACCTTACCAATCGAAAATAAACAGATAGCTTATCAATACAATCGAAAAACTATCGATAAAAAAAAATGACACTTCGAACACATTATTTTTTTTCGGCCTTACCGGTAAGAAGGGAAGTAGTCAGAAAAATTAATATTTTCCCAATTAAACGAAAAAGTAAGCATTATTTAATTTTTTTGAATGTGTTAATTTTCCATCGAGAGAAATGCCCAACGTAAGAATAGGTTTATCTCCGAAAGTAATTCTTTTCTATTGCCTTAACAATTGCCACTTTTATTGTGTTCCATGCAGGCGAACATAGTTTTAATTTTTTTAATTCCTCTTAATGCGCGCAGTGCACATACCTCATCTGGTGATTTTTAATTCCATACTTGCTTGCTTTATTTTCGATTAATTTAATTCTTTCTAATTCGTTCACAAAATGTGTGCACTTACATAGTTTCTATTCCTCCTTGAGCAACATAAGTTTGGAAATTTTAATTCTTTTGTCATTGTTATTTTTAATTCCATACTTACATGCTTTATTTTCGATTATTTTAATTCCTTCGAATATGCCTACAAAAGATGTGCATTTGCATAGTTTCTATTCTTCCGTGTGTAACATAACGACGCAGATGACGCAATTCCATGCTGGTTGACAGTTGGCGTCGCGAAATTTTAAATCGGGTCATGAAAGTGATTAAAAATGAGTGATACAGGTAAATGGGCACCCACAGTACCTGATTTATTAAAAAATTGAGGTCTGCACTATTATACGAAAAATTTTGAACGGAAGAATAACTGTTAATTTACGAGGTTCAGCAAGATCCCCACCGGCGACCCTGCGAAACAGCTGACAGGTCCAGTAACTATTCAAGTAACTAAAACATGTGTAGTACGCGATTTATAAAACTTTTTTTTTACACGATTTTCGTAAGTGCTCGGGCTTTGAAGTGCATAGCGAGATTCGGAAAATTTTTCTGAGTGAGTGAAGTTTTGTGCCTTTTTTCCTCGCACAGGGACTTGGCAAAATGTAAGTACTGTTTACCCGCACCCCTCAACCCGCGTCTCCTCATTTGTAAAAATTCACTTTTTAGCCAAACAAATTTCTTTTTGCAGAAAATAAGCAGATAGCCCCCGTCGTACAACCAAAATATTGTCGATAAAAAAAACGACACTTCAAACACATCATATTTGCGACCTCAAACACCGCGTATTGCTAAGATGTGGACACAATGGCGGATTTTAAGGCATTCCACAGAAATGCTGCAATAGGCTTAATCTAAATTCCAAATAAGGGGGTTCAAAAAACGGATTCAATAGGCATTCAAAATTTCAATCCGATCTAATTCTTTTGAATCTTTTTTCATTTAATGGGAATATTCTCTTTTCACTGTTTAATTTTGTCATCGCACAAGGAATATATTCGTTGCGCCATCTATTTCATCATTATAAAATGAAAGATGTTTCCATTTATTGGCTTTGGACGATGTTTTTCTACCGTTTGACACACTGTTTAGTCTGCATCACAAGTTTCAAAGTCATACACTCTGAAATTATCGTTCGTATGAAAAAAATTTCATTTGCAAAATTCGAGGTCTGAATTTCGATATCCTACCTTCGGTAGGGTAGGTATACAAACGAACAAAATCTCGATTGACCAAGATTCCATTTGGCCAAAAAATGGAATAGTTTGTGCTGGTGAGAAAAAGTGTTATGAAGACGGTCGTGCCAGTGCTCTCAAACGGGCTACCTGCGCGCGCAGCACATGTTGGCTTCCTGCTGGAGAAATTCTGCAATTGACTGTAATTTGGCGCGCGATTCAAAATCGAATTAAATGGACCAATAGAAGAATTTCTCCACCGGTAAGCAAACACGTATTGCGCGCGCAAGTAGCCCCGTTTGAGAGCACTGGCACGACCGTCTTCATAACACTTTCTCTCACCAGCACAAACTATACCATTTTTTGGCCAAATAAAATCTTGGTCAATCGAGATTTTGTTCGATTGTATACCTACCGTATACCTACCCCTTCGTCGTTGTGTAAGTATCGATAGTGATTTTCGACAATCGATACTTACCGAATCGTAAAATCCGCGTGAATTGAATTTGAAATTTTTAATTTGATTTCGTTAATAATCATTTTTTCACGAATCTAAACTCAAAATACATTGAATACGCGGTATTTGAGGCGGCAAAAATAATGTGTTCAAAGTGTTGTTTTTTTATCGATATTTTTTCGATTGGACGAACATGGGCTATCTGTTTATTTCTTGCAAAAAACAATTTCTTTGGCTGAAACGGGAATTTTTACATGTGGTGAGACGTGGGTTACAGGGATGCGTGTGTGCAGTACTTACATTTTGCCAAGTCCCTGTCCAAGCAAAAAAGGCACAAAACTTCACTTCAAGGGTGCTTCACTCACTCAGAAAAATTTTGTGAATTTGGCTATGCACTGCAAAACCCGTGCACTTACGAAAATCGTGTAAAAAATAAGTTTTATAAATCGCGTACTAGACCTGAACTAGTTACTTGACTAGTTACTAGACCTGTCAGCTGTTTCGCATCAATGCTAAGTGACGATTACTACAAAGGGCACTCGAAGTATGGTCGATAAAGCCGGTCATATACCTAATGATGCGAAAGTGTATGTGACCGGCTTTACCGACCATACTTTGTAGTAATCGTCACTTGGCGTCGCTACGAAACAGCTAACAGGTATAACAACTTTGTATGTACACGATTTACCAAACTTATTTTTTTACACCATTTTCGTAAGTGCTCGGGGATTGTAGTGAATTCTTAGCGAGATTCGCAAAATTTTTCTGAGTGAGTGAACCACCCTTCCAGTGAATTTTTGTGCCCCTAATCCGCGTCTCAACAACTTGTAAAAATTCCCGTTTTAGCCAAACAAATTTGTTTTTGCAAGAAATAAACAGATAGCCACTGTCCTTCAATCGAAAAAATATCTGTGGCTAAACGACGATTTAAGGCATTCCACAGAAATTGATATTTTTCTGTGTTTGTTTACATTTTTTCGTCCAATGCTCCAACTGGAAGTTCTCTTTGGAAGTGACTCGCTTAGACAATATTTTTTCGACTGGATTCTCCTTTATTTTTAGTTCATAATTAGTAACGAGGAAAAATCTATCTCGTTACAAAGGAAAAAACATTTTTTCGTATAAGTTCAATTGGAAGTTCCGATTGATTCGAATTTAAAAGTTGGTTTCCGTATCGGATATCTATCCGAAACTTTCGGGAGGGATTGAGATTTACATGAATTTCTTTGAATTCTTTGACTTCCCTTGAATACTTTTAAATTTCTACAAATTCCTTTGAATGTTAGATTTTTACGAAATATCATAAATCCGAATGAATCAAAATTAATACGAAGAACCATTTCAATTCAAATCTGTTCAATTCGAATGAATTCGAAACTCATCTGAAAAAAATCGTTTAATTCGTATAAACCCGAGACTAATCAGGAAACTATTTTTCAATACGTAACAACCCGTATAAATTCGAGGTTATTCAGAACAAACTTCTCAATTCGAATGAATCTTAGACTAATCTAATCCACTTTGTAATTGCAATAAAGCTGAATGGATTGGATCGGATTTCTGTGTATAGGAATTTTCAGGCAAATCTGGGTTTCATTTTGGATAAAAGTCTGCAGTCTGAGCTTGAATTGAATCGAGAAGTAATTTTTTATTTCGAATAAATTGTCTCAAAATCATTTGGATAAGATTACTTATCTTTCAAGGATTATTATTCTAGCTTTCCTGCAATTTTCCAGCACTTACTGAGGTTTGGCAAGAACTAATTTATTAATTTAAATACTTTTCAAATAATTGAAATAACTTTTATTAAGATTAAAACTACTTACGACGACTATTTGTTCGTTCATGATATATTCACAATCAGCAATTACATAAATCATTTATACGATAAAGACAGACGTTTACCAACCAACTTATGACTGCTTGCGAAATATCCTTATTAACATTATATTTCAAGTAAAATATAGGATATGGATGACAATAAAATAACTACATTAAAGGCTTAAAGTTTCATACTTTTCACAAATAGTACACAAAAATGCAAAATAGAGTTACATGCCTAGCAAAAGCTCTAAGCGGAAATAATCACCATATCGTTCAGTGATTTTAAGTCAATCTCTCATGTTTAGCAGAATTCGAATTATTATTTAATTGTTATTTAGGTGATGAATTCAATCCTCCAGAAGTTTTTGCCTTTTGTGATGTTTCTGCTGTTTCATTGTTTGGAAATTGGTCAACTTCCATCTGAAAGAAAGAAATCAATTGAAAGTATTAGGCACAAACATAATTGAAGTTGATTGATTTTTAGGCTGTTGGATCCAACTTCTAAATTAGAATTCAATCTCATCAGAGTTGGATAAAAAAAAACGAGGACCCACCTCTCGTTATGAACAACAAAAAAGTTCCAATAACTTTGGTGAACTAAGAGTAATTTAAAGGAAATGAAAACAATGATAAAAATTTTAAGGAATTGAAAAGATTCATAAATAATTCAATCGAATTGAATGGAATTTAAAAGAATTCAAGGAGAATTTTAAGGAAAACACAGGTGAAGGTAATTATTAAAATAAAAAGAATTTGAAAGAATTAAAAATATTTAAAAACTAGCTGTGAAATTGATATCGGGTGTTCCATTTAACTCTATTAAATTTTTTTGTGCTTATTTTTTGAGCACTTTGCTTCCTCATAGAGGAAGCATTAACGATTTTCCTAAATGTTTCAAAATATTATATAATTATTTTTTCTCGAAACAAAGCATCTTTCGACCTGCGAAAGGATTTTTCAAAACATTGATATTAAAAATTTTTATGTACATTTAGAATCTTTTAGAAAAACTAGCTCGACCGCGCGCATTTCCTTTTTCTCTAAATGTTATAATTTATGATATTTTATTTCTTCTTTTCTAAGATTTATATAATTAAGATTTTTATCTATTTCAATTACTTAAACATCTTTCAAAGAATAACATATATTTATAAAAAAAATTTCCTAATTGTATAATATAAATAATTACATACTGCAATATTGCTTTTAAATAATAAGGGTGAACCTCCGCTTTCCTTCTAGCTCCATATACTTTTGTATTAAAATTTTTACTTTATTTTCATGATGAAATCCTTTTCTAAAAAAGACATGCATTTCAGACAACTTCACATTGCGTTCCTCATTATGCGTTACCTTTTAGCTAACTTCATGCGTAGTGTGCTAACCTTATTGGTGAATTAATTTGGCGCGCGAATTTGAATTGTGATTTCAGTGTCTAAAGTGTCTAAATTTGTTCCTACGAGGAACCGAGAGTTGATGTAGTGCTGAAAAGAACTGATTGGGACTTTTGAAGAATAAAAAAAACTAGGCAGGGTTACGCTTTCTGATGATGAAGATTTATTCCGTCTAGTTCCCTGAACTGGATCGGAGGAGCGTGTTGACTCGCTTGGCAGAGGCAAGAGCGTGGCAGGTAATTGCTGGAGGCGGGACAGATAGCACAGGGGCACTGGTCCTTGGCTGAGGCTCGAATCCCAGGTAGTAAATCCTAAGTGAGTAAGTCCAGCTGAGGTGAGCCAGAATCCGTCTGACTGAGAGAGCCAAGTAGTAAGGCGCGTATGGTTCGTCCGAGGTCCGGAACTGAAGTATCTCGTTCGAGGCACAGAACTGAAGTCCAGTTGTTGTTTGGCCAGGCGGCCAAGGTTGCTGTGACTCGATTGGAGCCGGAGACTGAAGAGAGACGTGTTGCTTGATTGGGGCCGAAGCCCGGAGAGTTGACTTACTCGGTTGGGGCCGGAGCCCGGAGTGATGAGTTAGGGCCAGAGTGCCTCCTTTTATCCTCTATCCCAGAGAATCGTCGCAAAGCTTGGCTTGCCTCCTGCCTCTGCCGCTCGACGGATGCTTCCGTCTATGCTCCTCTTTTCTAGTTTTTACATTACTAATTAATGCTAAATATTTTGTACGATCTATTCATTCTTAAGTCTAAGAAACGAAATTTTTAACATATATTTCCTAATTGTTAAGAAATTATTATGAATGGTAGTGATTAATTTTCCTACTTAATATTTAATAATTATTCGATTAATTATTATTTATTCTAATTATTGTGCTATTAATTACCACTAGAAGTTCTATTAATTAATAATAATAATAATTCACCAAGCATTCACTTAGGCCAAGCACAATATTGGAGCGTGCGTCAGGGTAGAAACAAAATTTGGGGATTTATCCTAATTAAATGACGTAGGCAGCGTCAACAAGCCTGAGAACTATTGTAAAGTAAAATGGGACCAAGCTTAGAATTGTCTCTGTATTTAGAACGGCTCAGTTTGACCCTAAGTTGGCGCGTGGGTAGAGGCCTTAATGGGCGGAGCACCCTAATAAGTACCCTAAATACGTATATTCTGATTGAAATTTTATGGGTTGTCAATGTCGTATTCTTTATGCGCATTTGGCGTATATCAGTTTCTTTCGTTTATCTCAGTTAATTTGCAAAATTAATAAAAATTTTTCAAACAAAAGTTGTATATTTCATTGAAATACACTTCCCTTTGCCATATCCCATTACCATATCCTTTTACCATTTCCCTTTCCCATTCCCCTTTACCATTTGCATTAACCATTCCCTTTCCCATTCCCTTAACCATTTCCCTTTAACATTCCCCTATATCATTTCCATATAACATTTGCCTTTACCATTCCCTTTTCCATTCCCCTTTAACATCCCCTTTGCCATTTACCTTTACCATTCCCCTTTACCATTTCCATTTATCATTTGCATTAACCATTCCCTTTAACATTTCCCTTTACCAATCCCCTCCACCATTCTCTTTGCCATTTAGTTTATTATTCAATAAACTGTTAATTAATTATTAATTTAATTGTGAAAAAATTATGATTAACGAAACAAAATTTAAATGAGCACGCGAACCGATCGATTGTCGAAAAGCACTATCGATACTTACGCGACATCGACTCAGATTGCCGGAAAGGGCGTCAGGTTTTTCGACTTCGACCTTATCATCTTTTTATAATAGGATTGATTTTTCGACAATAACTTCTCAAATAATCAAAATTCAAAGCTTATGTAAAGAAAAGAAAGATTCCTTAGGTCTGTCGATTCTTGTCGACGCAAGGAATCGTTCTTTCATGTACATAAGTTTTGAATTTTTATTATTTGAGAAGTTATTGTCGAAAAATAAATTTTTCTAAAAAAATTCTAAATGTACAATTTATCTACAACTGTCTTAAAATTAATAGGGCGACAAGAAACGGAGACACACACACACATACACACAGGTGCGCACACGCAACTGATTAGATTGTTGTATGAGACATTTGTCAAGTGAGGAAAGTTTAATTAAACCATTTTAAAAATATTGGGAAATATAACGTCTGTAAAGCTTTCTTTGTGATGAAGCACAGTATCCAGAAGAATTTAAAATAATTTCAAGTCAAATAAAACTTTTAAATTATTTCAAAATAATATTATATTCTTGCCAGTTGCATGACAAATAAACGGAAAAAAGGTTAGGAGAACAGTCGCGCAAAGAGGAGAGTAGCAGCGCCGTGGTGGTGCCGTGGCTAGTCCGTCTGTGATAATTTAATGACATTAAAACAAGCTAATATATGTTCTGACTATTTTTTTATTCAGTTTGATGTATAAGAATATATTTTAAAAAATACATAATAGTTGTATGATATTTAAAATACATTCTTCTTAACATATATCAAACATTTCATGGTCAAATATTGGAAAAAATTGTAGTAACTCTAAGAAATTAACGAAAAAGCCGATTAATTTCAAAATTTTGAAATTTCAAGGACACTTAGGTAGGGCAAAAAATTTTTGAATCATTTTTTACCATGCAGGTACAAATTCACTTGCTTCGAACTATTTTTTTTTTAATTTAGATACCGAAAACTAATTTTCTTTCCAAATAGAGAGAAATATATCACTTTTAAATATTTTCATGTCATTAAAAGTCAATAAAAATTGTTTTAATGTCAAAATTCATTATATATTAGGGTTGTACTATCTTTCCAACACATTCGCACTAACATATATCACATATAATGTGGTCAAATAGTCCTAAAACTTACCGCAAATCAACGAAAATAGAGCAAAAGTCGAGTTTTTTCGATTTTTTGAAAATTGAAAGTCAATTAGGGGGGGTAAAAATTATTTTAATGGAATTTCTGTTATATAGGTATAAATCTGCATGGTTTGAACTATTTTTATTGATAATTGAAATCTTCACAAAAAATTTTTTGCTCTTCCAATTAAAAGAAGTGTTTCGTTTTTTTTATATCTAGCGATATCTGCGTTGCGGAGACAGAAGGAATTTTTTTTTTTAATGAAACTTTAGGGGAGTGTTTTTGACTCCCCAAAGAAGGATTTCATTGCTATTAGAACTTCGCGCAAACAACTTTTTTTTTCGATACGCCCTACTAAACACTAATTGGGGCACCAGTTACCCTAACCTTTTTTCCGTGTATGTCAAAGTAATTAGAAAGAGTCCAAAAGCATTGAACAGAATTCAACACGAATTCTAGGTTAATTAAAAATAATTGAAAGACATTTTTTTTTAATTTAAAATTCTTAAAAATATTTTTGGATCTTTTAAAATCTCTCAAAATCTTTTCAGACATCTTGAAATTTCTTGAAAACATTTTGAAGTAACCTTGAATTATTTTTAAACGTCTGAAGTTAACCTGCTATGAAGAAATCGAATTTCCACGTTAGGATTTAATTTTTTGTTTTCTATGAATTCCTTTGAATTCGTTTAAATTCTTTCAGATGCCTTACAGGATGTCTACTCACTCAACAGATTCAAATTCCAGGCGTTTTCCCGGTTTTCCAAGGTTAAATTCCTGATTTTCCATGAAAGTAGAAACACACTTTAATGATTTATCATACATTTATTATTATGAACTTAACATATTAAATCAACAAGTCAAACATATGATGGAGTTTATTATACAGGGTGTCCCACCACCTATACAACTACCGGTAATATGCGATAGAGCACAAAAAAAAAGAAACAGAAAAGTCCTCTGGCAAATTTTGATCTGGGCCTTAATTTGGGCACAGTAAATATTCAAGATGAGATAGTGTGCTTGTTGGTGAGAAACAATTGGTTGCTAAATCTCGCTCCTGATTGGTTCATTATGCCCAACTTTGAAGCTTTACTGTGCCCAAATTAAGGCCCAGATCAAAATTTGCCAGAGGACTTTTCTGTTTATTTTTTTGTGCTCTATCACATATTACCGGTAGTTGTATAGGTGGTGGGACAGCCTGTATATCTATTATTTATCCATATAATACTTTTACTCTTTTTAAGAAAATAAACTAAGGAGTAGGGGAGACCGGGGCAACTCATGACAACGGGAAAAATTTGAAATAAGCGTCACCTGAATCCATGTGCCAGGAAAAATGTGAAAAAATTAGCATAAGTGGCACTAGTGGGCATCTAGGTTGCTACGTAGTTTGACATGCGCCTATGCTATGCTACGTGTTTAGTGACCGTAAAAGTGTTTTCGTGTTATAAAAGTAAAATTGAGATCTTCGATTTTTTGTTTTTACCACGAATTCATCAGTTGGGTATACCGTTCAGTAAATAAAATTTGTTCTCCAGATTGATATGAACATATGTGGAACACAAAATGTATGCACTTTTATCTTATATGGATGTTATTTAAATCGAAAAATGACACATGACGCTGGGGTAATTCGTGACAGAGCACCCGGGGTATTTCGTGACACATTACATTTGCAATGTACACATGAAGTGAGCAGTAAGTCTAATGACGTAAGCGTACTAACCACAAAAGGATGATAATTAAATATTATTAGTTCTAGTTTATTAAATCAATAAAGTCATTATGATGTTTCATAAAACAATAAATTTGACTATTCAAATTCATTATGAACAGTATTAGATTGATTTTATAATACAGTTTATTATATTCAGTTGATAGAAAACAGTGTCACGAATTGCCCCATACTCTGTCACGATTTACTCCGGTATTGGGGTAATTCGTTACACCATACATGGTCAGACATTTTATGTTCTATCTAAACTCCTTATGATAGAAAAGATACTACAAATTTTTTTTAACAAACTAGAGAGTTCAAACAATAAAAAGCCATAACTGATACAGTACAACCTCCATAAGAGAGCTATCACGGGCGGTTAGGGGTAAGAATTTCGAGAAATAGGGGACCCTAACTCCTGGGCTTCGAGGTTGGAAATTACGCGTGTGTGCAAAATGTGTGTTTGTGTACGAAACCTCTATAGGAGAGCCCCCGACCGGCGACGATGAAAAAGCCGAATAAGCAGCGACTTTTCGATTACATATAAAAGTGGACATAAATACAATATGTACAAAGTATATTTAAATTTAAACTCAAATTATAATTTTGTTTTCTTAAAACTTTTCGTAAAGCTTTATTTTTATAAAACTTTAAAGAAAACCGATTATATATATATTTATATAAATATACAAGTTATTGTATGCAAATTAGAAAAATAAATTTAATAAAAGCAGTTTCAATGAGAAGAAACTGAAATTAAGCTGCGCTCGGCTATGGCTCTCCTATGGAGGTTTTGCGCCCATTCTCGAGGTCGCGTGAGTAGGGTATGTAGTGGGGGAAACTTCCGAGCTCATCAAGGCCATTGGCTCTCTTGTGGAAGGTCCTACTATGGAGGTTGCACTGTATTTTTTTATTTTATATTTTTATAATTTACTTCCTCATAGATGAAGCTTTGTTTTCGATACATTTTCTAATATTTTTAAAATCATTTAATCAAACTTTCCTCACGTAATAAATGTCTAATACAACATTTTAATCTATTGTCCGGATGTGTGTGTGTTGTGTGTGTGGAGTAGTTCTGTGTATGGATGTCCCCCTATTAACTTAAAGACAGTATTAGATAAATTGATGAAATTTGTAGGGTATATTGGCACCACCAATATCTCAAAACGTGCCTAAGGATTTTTCAAAATATTGAATTTTAAAATTTTTATGTTGATTTTGAATTTTTGTAAAATTGATTTTTCGACTATAACTTCTCAAATAATGAAAATTCAAAGCTTATGTACAGGAAAGAAAGATTCCTTGCGTCGAAACGAATCGATTGAGATGGATCGTTAATGAATTTTATTAAATTTTAAGAAAATTATGATTATTTTTAATTTTAAATTAAAAAATCGTTAATCCGTCCTCTATGAGAAAGCTAATTTATTTGCAACACTATCATAATGAGGAAACAAAGTGCTCAAAAATGAGCACAAATAATATAAATATATTTAAATGGAACACGCCAGATCGAATTCACAGCTAGTTTTTATTTTATTTTAATTTTTTTTATTTATAACTGAACTGTATTATTTTACTTCTTTGGTAGACAATATTTGCTATGAAATAAAACAAAAATAAGTTATAAAAGTAGGTTCTTGAAAAAAAATCCCAGGCGTATTCCCGGTTTTCCTGGTTTTTCCCGGTAGTAGACACCCTGAGTCTTGAAGTCTCGAGTTATCTCGAATTCATTTTAAATTCGTTTAAACTCCATAATTATCTCCTAATAATCATGTAGGGCTTATAACTTTTATAACTTAACTGAGTATTATTTGTTTAGTAAAAAAAAATATGTTGAATTTCAAGATTGGAAATTAAATTCAACAGCCTTAAATTTATAAATTCATAAAGTTGGCAAAATTACCTTATCATCTTTTTCATCGTCTATTAAAATTGGGCCATTTTCCGCTTCGTATTCTTTCAGGACGGTATCCAAATTGTATCTTCGCTTGTAGTTTACGAAGAAGGATCTTAAATGCGATTCGTTTTTGGTTCCGATTACATCCGCAATTGCGGCAAAATCTTTCCCGTACTTTCTGACGCCCTGAACTGCCAATAATAATTCATCGCTTGTCCAACGTGCGTTTATACGATTATTAACTTCAGGTGGTCGCAAATCATCGATTCCGTCAGTGGTCTTGCGTTTTAAAGCACTAACTTGCTGTTTATTGGATTGAATCTATATTTGAAATATAAAATACAAAGTTAGATTATTTATAATACTTTTATCGTACCTCAAAGAGTACAACCGTAATGTAAAGTTTTTAATTTTAAGGGTTGGATCCAATTTCTTATTTCAAAATTCGATTTTATGATTATATTTAATAGATATTTGTTCGCTTTGTACAGCTACTCATTTTTTTTTTTAAATAGAATTATAGGTACTGAACGAAAAGATCTGTAATTCATATACTTCTAGAGCTTTACTCTAGAAATTGGGTCCAACATCTTTAACAGTGTTGGAGCATTTTCAAAACACTAAAAATTAATGTATATTCACTCAAATCTGCCATTTTGTACACATCTTTTCAATACGCGGTGTTTGAGGCGGCAAAAATAATGTATTCGAAGTTTCGTTTAGCTAAATCGGGAATTTTGATAAGTTTTTGAGAAGCGGGTGAGCAGTACTTACATTTTGCCAAGTTCCTATACAACTAAAAGAGGCACAAAAATTCACTGGAAGGTAAATAGTTCACGCACTCAGAAAAATTTTTCGAGTCTTACTATGCACTGCAAAACCCGAGCACTAACGAAAATCGTGTAAAAAAATAAGTTTGATAAATCGCGTATAAGTTACTAGACCTGTCAGCTGTTTCGCAACGACGCCAAGTGAGGATTATTGCAAACGAAACAGTTGACAGGTCTAGTAACTTATACGCGATTTATCAAACTTATTTTTTTTACACGATTTTCGTTAGTGCTCGGGTTTTGCAGTGCATACGATGATTCGCAAAATGTTTTTGAGTGAGTGAAACACACTTAAAGTGATGTTTTGTGCCTCTTTTCCTTGGATAGGGACTTGGCAAAATGTAAGTACTGCTCACCCGCACCCCTCTAACCCGCGTGGCTCAACTTGTAAAAATTCCCGTTTTAGCCAAACAAATTTGGTTTTGCAAGAAATAAACAGATAACCCCTGTCCTGTAAACAAAAAAAATTTCTGGCTAAACGACACTTAGAAAAAATTGTTTTTGCGGCCTCAAACACCGCGTATTGAAAAGATGTGAAGAAAATGGCGGATTTTAAGGCATTCCACAGATTTCGTTATTTTTCTGTGTTTGTTTACATTTTTTCGTACAATGCTTCAACAGGCTTAAGGGGTTATATCGATGGGTTCTATAAGTAAGTACGTAACTCGCGATGACAAATAAAATCTACGCAACTCACAGTGATGAATAGGAAGTACGCAACTCGCTGTAACGGATAGAATCAAAGTAAGTCATATACAGTAGAACCTCGTTAAACAGCGCCGGATCTAGGGTAGTGCGAGAGGAGTGGTCGCTCTAGACGTCAGATGGCCGCCAAAAAGCGCAAACAAAGGGCGCCAAAGGACGCCGAAAGGTAATCTCGCTTTACCCTGATTGAAGACTAGATTCGCTGCTGCCTCGTTAATACGAAATGCAAGGGGACAGCTAGAAAATTCGTCTTATATAGGTTTTCGTATTAAAGAAGTCTTTAAAATAAAATTCGTGCTAAGGAGGTTAAGAAAATTGTATTTGCTGATACAAAAGTATTTATAATTTAGAAAAATAATCAGTTATTCTACTTTGAACAAAATGATCAGAACTTGCTATGTCAATAATATTTTCTAATTTAACAATTGCAGAAAAAGTACTATCATCAATGTTGTCACATTTTTCTATGAAAGTTCGCATACTTGGCATACATTTATAAAACAGACCTGTCTCATCAGCGTTAAATACATCTTTTGCATCATACTTATCAATAAGTTCTTTAAGTTTAGAAGAACGAACGCGCGCCCCGCGCGCGCATTTACCTTCTTTTTCAAATTTATATAATTTATTATATTTTATTTCACTAATCTTTTAAAATCTATGCTAAACTTCATGAAAATCTCTAAAAATTCCAAAAAGCCTTTGAAAACCTGTGAAATCGATTAAAATTCGTGAACATCTCTTAAAATTTTCAGAAACTTCTTGATATTCTTTTACATTCAATGATAACAATTCAAATCCCTTTTATATCCTTTAAAATCTATTAAAATTATCAGAAATATCTTCAAATTCCATGAAATCCTTAAAAATTCCATAAAAATTTTCTAACTCATAAATCTTCTGAAATCCAGGTTAAAATTCGAGAAAATTTCTAAAAATTCCTAGAAACCTTTTGAAATTCCATGACAAATTTTAAAATCTCTTAAAATTCCCAGAAAAATTCTGGAAATTTTACGGTAACATTTAAAATCTCTTTATATCTTTTATATCCCTTAAAAATATTACATAGAAATCTTATCAAATTCCATGAAATCCTCTAAAATTTCACAAAATCTTTTAAAATTCGAAGAATTTTTTGAAAACCCTTAAAAAATTTACAGCTTTTTGAGAACCCTTAAAATTTGACGAAAACCTTCGAATCCTTTGTAAATTCTACAAAATCTTTTAAAAATCATAAAAAGTTTTTGAAATTCCTCAATAAAATTCTCTTGAAAATTTTTAATTTCTTATTTAAATCCCACAAAATACATATTTTAAAAGTCATAAAAGTACCTTGAAGTACGATTGAAATCTGATCAAAGTCGTGAAAAATTCTAAAAATTTCCAGAAACTTCTTGAAATTCTTTAAAGTTCTACAATAACATTTAAAATCCCATTATCTCCCATGAAATCTTTAAAAATTCCAAAAAATCCCTTAAAATTCCTGGATTTTCAATGTATTTCGAGTTTAGACTCGTGACAAAATGATTAACGAAACCAAATTCAAAATTTCAAATTCAATTCACATGTGGTGGAATTTACGATTCGGCAAGTATCGATTGTCGAAAATCACTATCGATATTTACAACGACGAATCAGGAGTGTAGAATAGGCGTTACGATATTTCGACTTCGACTCAATCATCCTTTTAGAATAGATTGCTTTCTCCATAAATTTCCTTGAATACAATATTGTGTCTGTTTTTAAACTTTTGCAACCATCCATTATTGCCACAAAATTGATGGCCTAAACTCTTGCCGAAAAACTCTGCCTTTTCTTTCAAAATCCTACAGTTAATGCTGATATTTTGATCACGCGCTTGCTTAAACCATATTAGTAAACAACTCTCGACATCTTCGTACTCGGCTTCTCGTTTTCTTTTTCTGCTTGGATTGATTCCTTATGATATGTCTTTCAAAATAGTTTCTTTATTTTTTTTTAAATTGTGGACAAAGTACTTGCTGGAATATAAAAATCCGCGGCAATTTTTTTTAGACTTTTCACCTTTTTTCACTATATCAATGATTTCTTTTTTAGTTTTTAAGCTTAGAGCCTGCTTTCGCTTTACAGAGTCCATTATTATTTACTTAACGTGCACAAAATCTGAAATGACAAATACACGTGTGACTAGACAATAACTTCTAACTCGCTGTATTTCGTATTATAGAGGTAGGAAGAGATGGTAATTCGTACTACAGAGATTTGAGTGATAAATTTCGTATTATAGAGGTTTTGAAGAATGAGAGTTCGTACAATAGAGGTTCGAGCGATAGATTTCAAATACGTGTTATAGAGGTTTCATTTTTACATTTGAAAATTCGTATTATAGAGGATATAGGTTTTAAGGGGAACGCTACTGAATTCGTCTTATAGAGGTTCGTACTAATGAGGTTTTACTGTACTCCAATATTTTAGAAGACCGTGTTGAAAGTTTAATTAGTATTAACAATTATTATTACCACCATCAATGCATATTGAAGCATTTTTATTACGGCTTTCAATACGCTCCAAAAGTTTTTGATGGTAATTAAAAATCCGAAAAAATGAAGCTACTTAGTTTCTATCCGCTACAGCAAGTTGCGTACTTTCTATTCGTCACTGTGAGTTGTGTAGATTCAATTTGTCAGCGCGAGTTACGTACTTTCTTATAGGACCCGTTGATATACACTTATTATTGAAAAAAAGGGTTTTTTCACGAATTTATTTTGGAAAAGACGGTACATTTTTTTAAGAACAAACCACTACATATCTATTTGTACATGTTTGAAGATATTTTATCCCAAATTTGAATAAAAAATATTGACATTTGTAGGCACTACGCCCGTTGAGCCAAAACACCTTTTTTCAAACACCCTTCGCGGTGTCCATGATAAGTCGAAAATGGATCACCTGCAATCAATCTAACCAAGAGCTTTCTTTAGTTTATATAATTTTACTCTACTTGGATGAAGGATTTGTCGAAATAAGTATTTTTGCAAAAATGATGATGAATTTTCTGAAAAAATCGATTTTTAGGGGTCTGAAAATTCAATTTTTCAGTCCCAAAAAACAAAGTTTTCTTTCAAATGGGAATTCCTTCGTCCAAGTATGAGATAATATTGTTATAAAGTAACCTGAAAAAATTAGATTAACAGGTGACATGGTTTTTGAAAAATCGTGGACACCGCAACGGCTCTTTTTGAAAAATTATATTCTGAGATAATCGCGTTTAAAGTGGCCGTGGCGCAGGCGGCACGCACTTGGAGGTAGCGCGCTGTTGACCTCTGTAACTTAGGTTCTAGTGCTCAGATCTCTATACAATTTTCAAAATATGTAGAAAATATTGTTATCTAACGATGCTCCAATTTTTAAGTGTTTCTAAAGGCAAATATTTTTAATTATGTTCAGTACTTTTTGCATGGATCTCCTATAGCTAACGTGGCAACGTGGGCAATCACCACATTATGAAGTCTAGTATGAAAACGAATTTTACAATTGCGCTAAAAAACTACAGATATATAGTAAAATATCGTGTGGATTTTATAAAAAAAAAAAATTATTGTGCGTTTATTATAAAATATATAATATTGAAAAGAATAATATTTCTGTTCTCGCGAGACATATGAGATGACATTTTTACGATTTTGCATAGAGATATAAGAATATAAGTGAAAAGGATAGGCTCTCCTATGAGTGGAAGCGTCTCCCTAATACAGAGAAAGGAGATGGAAGGAACCCTTCCTGTCTCTCTCTAATCGCGCATGTCCATGCGTCACTAGAGAAAGACAGGAAGGGTTCTTTTCATCTCCTTTCTCCTGTAGGGAGACGCCTTCAGTGCATGTCTTTTCACCTCTATTGTTATATCTCTATGTGATTTTGACAATACTATTTTGAGGTTATAAGCGCATCACCACCATTTTCTCTGAGAATGAAATTGCAATGTTGCCAATATCTTTGGCATACGAACTGTGACTGTGAAGCTGGCGTCCCATGATTGAGTTTTGCGTTGCGTCGTAATGAGAGAGAAAAAGACAGAAGTATACTTTTGTCTGTTTCTCTCTCATTATAACGCAACGCTATACGCAATCATGGGACTCCATCCTGAATGTGTGTATACGTGTATAGGAAAATTCTATGTGATTGTACAATCCCAGTCAAAATTTTTGACCAATGGTTAGGAGAGGACATGCGATATCTTACATTTATCTGAGCATAAATTTTTGAGTGTTTTTGCCGCGAAACAACTACCTTAAAAGAATGTACTTTAAGAAAATGCAATAAAAAAATTTTTGATTTTTTCGACCAACACAAGTATGTATAACCCCTTAAGTAGATTATGTTTATGTTGATTATGCACAGAAAATCCACACAGTTATTAAAAATTAATGCAAGAAGTTCATGGGTCATAATTAGGAATGTAAGAAGGAAAATTAAAATTAAAAATAAATTTACTAGAAACTCACAATCTACTAAAATTCGTGAGATTGCTTGAAAATTAAAAAAACGTTTGAAATTATTTTAATACTTTCAAAAACTCTTGAAATGCCGTACAACATTGAAAAAAAACTATTAAAATCCCTGCAAATTCCATAAAACTTGTTTGAACAGTTGAACATATTTTAAATTTATAAAAACGGTTGAAATCCCTTTAACCCTTTGAGGGGCACATTTTTCTCTTTGGTGAAATTCGGATGTCAATCGTTGTATATAGGTTTTGGAGTCGCTGATTACGATTCTGATGTCAGAATAGCAAAATTCAAATATCGATATTTTCCACTTATTAAAAAATATTTTTCAAAAAAACTAGCCTGCCGAAAATTCTGCGAAAAACATGTTTTAGTTCTATGTATATAGTAATTGGAAAAAATTTGTCACAATTTTCGAACGTATAGTTTAAGCACAGCCGAACTTATTCAAAAAAAGACAGTTTTTCAAATTTAATTGTTTATAACTAATTATTTATTAACAGTTTTACAACTTTCTTTTTTTTTTTTACTTTTTATAGGTACCTAAGAGTCTAAAAATAAATACTTGTATACTAAAACAAGTGAAGTGCAAGAGAGATTAATTAAAAACTGCAAAGAAATAGGTGGGAAGTATACTTCGCACTGCCCCTCAACAAATTAAAGGGCATGGCAGGATAAGCATTTTAAAGCTGCCTTCCCGCGAATCTATCTCGGATTTTTAATGTGAGTTTATATTGATATTTGATTGAATTTCCTAAAAGATCAGGTCTGAAACAAATTTTTTGGGGCAGTGAAGTGGGTGAGAAAAAAAGGCGAAAAACATTATTCTTTCGAGAAGAGCTTGACCAATTTCGATGAGGGAAAAATGTTTTATGGACAGGGCTGCCACAGACTAATGTATTTCAAAAAAGTGACAAAAGTGACCAATTTTATCTAAAAAGTGACTAAAAGTGACTAATTTTCGCACAAGAAGAGGTCTGTTTTGTCCAGAGTAATACTTAGTATTAGTAATTCTAGTGCTGAATTTGGTGATGAATACAAAGGTTACAATTTCCAGAATAAATTTTGCAAGTCACACAAATTGTAATTCGCTTTATTACAAGTAGATTACAACAACTAAACAAAATTATCACAAAACTGCAGAATTTATTTTGCACATTTCCACAATGCTTTAGGATAGGAACTAAAAAAACCTGAAAATCAGGAACTATATTATTTAGATCTTTTGTTTTTTGAGATAAAATGTAAAAGATTTCCCGCGTCACGTGCCATATTCAATATACGCCGCGTCATCACTTTCATCTGACCAATAAGGAAAAAGCGTTACGTTACTAATGATCTTTTTATAATAGGATACAGTCTTCTGGGTTTTATGAACTTCATCTCGCGCTTTCTCAGATGTTTTCCCAATTCTCTTACTGCTACAGACATAGCCTTGGCGAGTTGAATTTCTTCCGTATTATACCTTTTTCTTTTAAAAAGTGACTTATAGTGACTTCTTCTTTAAAAATCGACTGAAAAGTGACTTAAGTGACTGTATGGCAGCCCTGTTTATGGGTTTTAATGGGGTGATACTTAAAAAAAAATATGGATTTTTTTTTAAAAAAAAGGTCAAAGAAACTAAAAATTTTTTTATTTTATTGGAAGCTTTTGATATGAAAATTTTGACCCTTTTTTGGGTTTAAATTGGAAATATTACCGAGTAATCAAAATATTTCTAAGTGAAACCCAAAACAAGATGTTACATTTCAAAATTTTCTCATAAAAAAAAGAAAAATAAAAAATTTTTTTATTTTGTTGACCTCTTGTTTTTGAAAAAAAAAATCTATAATTTTTCTAAAGTCTCCCTCCATCGAAACCCGTAACATATTTTTTCCCCATAAAAATTGATTAAGGCTGATGCAGGAGGGCCAAGAAATCTGTAGAATACTCTAATTAGCAGGGCATATTTAGCAAATATCCATTTTTTGAGGCCACAAGAAGGATTTTTTAAAAGTTTCTTCAAGTCCTGAAGGGAAAGCAGGCTCAACCTTAGGGGGCTTGCTTTTTCGATTTTTGATTAGAGGAAAATATCGGCGTAATTCAATAATTTTACCTTGTGTATTTACCGATGTGTCTCACAGACACATTGACAGCAATGGACAAAATAGCTGGCGTCGGTGAATACACCAGGTAAAATTATTGAATTACGCCGATATTTTCCTCTAATCAAAAATCGAAAAAGCAAGCCCCCTAAGGTTGAGCTTGCTTTCCCTTCAGAACTTGAAAAAACTTTTAAAAAATCCTTCCTATGGCCTCAAAAAGTGGACAAAATATGCCCTGCTAATTAGAGTGTACTCTCAAATTTCACCATCTTTTTATCCCATCCTGCATCAGCCTTCAGCCATACTCGAGAAAAAATAGTATATTATGTACCACGGGTGGAAAGCAGGCGCTTCTTGTCGAGAGCGACGTTTGCAGCATGAGTCGTAGGTCGAGGGCGCCGAAGCCGTCCTGAGACCGAAGACGAGTGCTGCAAACGTCGCGCGA